>WYDI02014523.1:0-62708 GCA_009867235.2 Psittacus erithacus
AATTAAATGCTGTTCATAAAATGCTGTCAATTAAATTTGAGCTCAACTCATCTGGCAATGATTGTGTTTTGCTGTATGCAGTATATATTTTGCATAAATGTGCATTTAATTTTGAAATTAAAAGGAATAAAACTTTTTTTTAATGAATCTGATAAAATTCTGGTTTTATATTATAAGATATCAAGTAATAAATGTCCTAAATTGATCACTATTTTTTTGTTACTAGGCAATTCTGGTTTAGAAAAGATTTCAAGAGTTTAATGAACAAGTTTGTTAAAGATTGTTTCTTTTTCCTGTTTTAAAACCAATGCTTTCAACTGCAGTGTTTAAGACTAAAATATTTAGTTTTTCTGCTTCAACCATTTTAAGGGGGTCAGGTTTTTTCCATACAAACCCTTCAAAGTAGTCAAGGGTAAAATCCACTGTGAGAAATTATTGACATGTGCAATCAGTTTAAAAATACTGCAAATTAGACACAATCATGAACAGAAGGGCAATTCTGTATTGCCAAGCAACACTGTACAATTAGCCTTAGAGCTGCTCAGATTTAGCAGCACAATTACATATGTGAGCAATCCAAATCTGTGCGATTAATATCCTGTAAACAGGAATTAAACATCACTATTTACTGAATGTTCTGAAATCACACCCTGTCTTTCATAATTTTAATACCTAGAACCAAATCTGAAGAGTATCTTCTACCAGTGTTGAAGTCAACAGTATGGGCAGATAGCTAATGTCTCCAGAACAGGGGGTGTGCAGTACAGACCATCTTTTTGACATATTTTGAAGAATATCACTTTCTCTGCATTACATAATTCATTAATGGTTTCTGCTGCATTTGTCCTCTCTATTTCTAATGATTATTACTTCAGTTACTTTTCCTGGGAAGAAAGGGAAGTCAATAACTGAGAGAAAAAAGACCAAACAAACCAAATCAGAAAAAATGCACTCAGAGGAGTTTCATCTACATTTATAAAATAGAGGTGTATCTATATGGATGTTCTCTACCTATTACCTGGCAGGCCAAGAACTCATAGCACATCTGCCCAGCACAGGTAATGCCTTCGTCATCTGAAAGCCCAGCTGGCACTTGACCCCTGGATCCCATTCAGTGTGCAGTGGAGCACTGCCTGGTTAGCACTTTTACAGGAATTCTCCCACTTCATGATATTGCTCCAAGTTTTTCTTAAAAGTTCAAAGTTCAGGGAGGCAACAGTGGTTAATAATAGCAGAATGCTCTTGTATGTCACCAAAATAAAGGATGATAACTGATAAGGCATCCTGTATTGCATTTTATTTCATTCACAGTTCTGACAATTATAAGCAAATAAAACTTAGAATTCCCAATACTCTGAAGAAAGACATATAAAAATGCTTCTATAGCTTTCAGCAGGAAATAAAGCTAAGGAACAAAACAGATTTTTCAATTAGGCAAGAAAATGTCATGCAAAGGAAAAACATTATGTTCCAAATCAGCTTATATCTTCATGGAAGGGGATTTATGAAGAAAAAGAGATACTACTATTACTAGTGATTAAGTATTGCCTCTCCTGGCTCAGTAATATATTTTAGGTTGAACTAATTCTAGTTGCAGTAAAGCTTGATAGACGGGTCTCACACATTGCGTTAATGGCGTCCATACTTACACTGACATTATCAGTCCTGAATGAAAGGAACTCTCCACATTAAGCAGAATGAAGAAGATGGTAAGGATGTTATGCTTTCCTGCTTTCCTCTCAAAAACACCTTGGACAGGTCACATGTTTTTAAACATAGATTTGAAAAGAGTGTATGTTCGTTTAATTTTTCAGATATTTCTATCTCCAGCATATGATGATCAGAGTTTGGGCCTTGACAGGAAAGACAGCCCGAATCATCCAAAACTGTTTATGTCACATCTCTGAGGGACTGACAGGACCCTTTCTGGAACACATGGAACATATGGCAAGGTCCTAAAAACATGTCAATTTGTTTAAATGTTATGAATTACACCTTGATTTAAGTGGCTCCTATTTTTTTCTACAGCATCTGTCAACAGACCACACACACTTTAGCAGTTGTATCTTGGCATTACACTTAAACATTTCAAAACTGAACTGAATTCAAAACTGAACTGAATTGTTGCATGGCCTGTCTATCTAGCCCACTAAGCAACTCTTAAAGCTGCAAAACAGCAACACAAAAAGTGTTTTAGAATGATGAAAGAAGTATCCTTCTACTCCGTATTAGCTAAGGATGTGGGAGATCATAGACTTATTGGGGTCTCTGTGGTTCCAGTGAAAGAAATTATGTATTAACAATTATTTTGCATAAGTATGTTTTTCCGCTCACTATGTCTGATGTAGTATATCTGTGACCAGCAGGTCAAGGGAGAAAATACTCCCCCTCTACTCTGTTCTTATGATACCCCACCTGGAGTACTACGTCCAGCTCTGGGGCTCCCAAGAAGAACATGGACCTCTTGAAGTGAGTCCAGAGGAGATCACAAAGATGATCGGAGGGCTGCAACAACTTTCCTTTGAAGACAGGCTGAGAGCTGGGCATGTTCAGCCTGGAGAAGCAAAAGCTCTGGGAAGACCTCAGTACAGCCTCACAGTACCTAAAGGGGGTCTATAAGAAAGCTGGAAGGAGTCTTTTTACAAGGGCATGTGGGGATAGGACATGGGTTAACAGCTTTAAGTTGAAAGAGGGTAGATTTAGATTAGCTATAATGAAGAAGTTCTTTTCTGTGAGGGTGATAAGGCCCTGGCACAGGTTGCCCAGAGAAGTTGGGGCTGCTCCATCCCTGAAAGCGTTGAAGGCCAAGTTGGATGGGGCTTGGAACAATCTAGTCTAGTGGAAGGTGTCCCTTCCCATGGCAGGGTGCTAGAACTAGATGATCTTTAAGTTCCTTTACAACTCAAACCAATCTACGATTCCATGAGTCTATGTATCCTGACAACAGCTATGATTAGTTGCATGAGACTGCTAGACTTTTTTTGGACACCTGACAGTCTAGGCTTCCAAGTACCAGGAGAAAAATGACCAAAAGCTAGAAAAATACAGCATAAATGACATATTGCACGCTATTTTTATGGGAGACAAGATTTAACGGTAAAATTTGTGAAATCTCATATTATAGCAGTGTCTGGATGCATTATCGATGACTGCTGGATCAAACTGAACTTGGACCCTATATGCTTATGATGTAGGAGGACACTGTTTCCACCCACTGGCTCAGATACTTCCATCTCTTCCAGGAGTTCACAATAAAAGCATGTACTGAAGCAGTTTAAAAATGTTTTTAGTGCTGTGCGACTTACTCTTCAGAGACAGAGAGGACTTCAGCCAATGTGGCATCTTTTAAAAAATGTCCTGTACTGATTCCTTCTATAACCTGGGCTTGAAAAGAAACTGCAGTTGCTGGAAATGTTTCCTAGAGCCGGTTAAAGGGCATTCATCTTCTTTAAATTAAAGTGAAATCAAATCAAGCCAAATTCCAAACAAGCTCTGCCTGCCAAGAAATTTCAGAGGACTGGCATCTCTAGAATAATCCAAATGGGCTACAATAATGGCACAGCTCTGACTGGAACCCAAAGAAGTTACATGATATGTAAATAAGAAAGCCAGAGCTGAAGAATAACCACAGAATGTCACTCTTCAGGTCACAAGCAACAGTCTCATAGAATGATATGGACCAAAATTACATGCTTTCCACAGAGAATCCCTCCAAATGTCAGGAAAGGGACTGTATAAAGATCAAGGAAGAAATGCGGTTTTCCCTTATTAACAACCTTAAGATTGAAAATTGACTTCCCTCAAGCTCCTTTCTTGCATCTTCTTCTTATCATCATATTAATTTTTCATCCCAATTCCATTTTTTTGCTTTGTTTTTCCATTTGCATTCATTCCCTGAATTTTCAGCCCAATTGGTTAATCTCATCAAGAATATGAACATATAAATAGTTATCATAAAGACAGGTGCACCATAACTGGGATTTCATAATTCTCTCATTATCAATGTAGGACATGATAATTCCCATTCAGGTTATTCCGTTATCTGTTTGCATACTAAAGAAGACGTAATAGCTTCCTTTTGTAGGATTTTCTGTTTATAGCCTTTCATATATTTTATGTTAAAAGAAAGTTTAAATTATGCCTGATTAACTAAATATGCAGAACACATGTACATTGTGATGGTTCTTCATTTGACACTCCTAAAATATTACAAGTATTAAAACACACATGTGGATTATTATGGCTATGGATTTCAAAACTGGCTAGTACAATTATTTCTCTAATGTCACCCCAAGGTGCTACTGAAAGTAGTTTTATAGCATTTAATTTCTTCAGTAAGCATAGCATCATGAAACAGTATGAAAACAGTACTCACAGAAGTATGATGAAGCAGAGATTCTCCAACTCCAGTAGCTTCTAATATCCCCATAGTATGATATATAGCGATTGCATGCAACAAGCAGAAAGTATGATTAACTTTTCAGCTTGCATAATGTAAGCCATAGCAAGTAGCAGAAAACTATGCTGGCTACTGAGCACATCCATTTCCTTTTAAAATTGGAACCAGTGATGGATGTTGGTGTCTTGAAAAATAACAAGGCCAGAAAACTGGATTCACAGCTCTCCAACTGAGGTACTTTATTATCTGGCAGTGACATAAAGGAAAGGAATTGCAGACTAAACAAAACATATTTTAAAACCTGTGGTAGATTATATGCATTTACTCCAGCCCCACATTAGTCTACAATAGGGTCAGGATGTCCATTGGATTTCTTCCTGCTTCCCACTGGCCAATAACTGATACATTATGTTCCATCAAAGATACTCCTCACATGGATTCAGTCATATACTGACAAATAAAGAAGAATCAATAAACTCATGTGTCTGATGTACATGAAAAGTAGAAAAATATTAACTTGCCTAATGTACCAATTCACATTTATCTAAGGTTCAGTACAGCATGGTTTATATCAACGGAGGTTCTATTTTAAGGCATTAAAGTCAATGCAGTGGAAGTATCTTTATGTCTAAGTTTTGCCGCCTTACCTTTCCTAGGCAAGCCAAAAAAAAAAACCAAAACCCAATAATCCAGAAACTCAGGTCTTCTTTTATTATGATCAACATGGCAGACATTTTTTTTCACCACTGAACCACTTTGAATCCACAAGCAAAGCTCAATTCACTGGAAACAGAGCAAAGTTCCCTATGATACATGCTTCTTTTCACTACCTCCTCCTTCCCTAACTTAACCTTTTTTACAAGACAATATATACATATATTATGGTATTTGGAAATTGCAAAAAAAACCCACTTTCTCCACTTGCTTTGGCTGAATGTACCAGACGAGGCATTCTTTGTGTGTTTATCACTTGATGAATAAACAACTCAAGGAGAAGGAAAAGTTACTTTCAGAAAGGAAAATGATATTGTTATTTCTTTTACATACCACAGGTTGCAAGTGACAAACATCAAGTTTCTCTTGTATTTTCAAACTCTTAACTTTCTAAAATCTAAAACCTCAAATGGGTGTAAATTTGTATAGAAAAGCCTTATGCCGTGCAATATTAATTATCACATTTTATATGTTAACACATATTTTAAATCAACAATTTTTTGAAAAGTGCTACTTCAGTAGAAAAATTTTAGGTTTTGATAAGAAAGTATTACGTGTCACTTACCAGATATATCTTGCTGCTGCCACAAACTGTAAATTTCCCATTCGTTCCTGGAACATGCCCTGGTATAACACAGACATTCAAAGCTTTCATAGAGGCTTCTTTGCATGCAAATAAAGCTCTTGTAAACATGTCTGATTCAAATCCCTAGTGATGGAAGAACTAAGCAAAATGGTCTTCAAAACTCCTGTTTGGTGAGAACGCCACTCTTGATCCTTTTTCATTGTGCCCAGAATCTCCTTCATATTTTGTCCTCGGCTGGTCAAAGGTAAAACTACAACAGAACTCAATGAAATGCATGGGTGTTTTGCTGCTGCAAATCAACTTCTTTAACTATTCATCTAAGTTCCTTGTCCCAGTTTCATAGTATTTTATCTGACCCACAGTTATGTGTTTTTTCTCACAACTGAGCCACTGGAAATTTGGGAAAATGGACATTTTTTATTAATTTTACTTTGCAAAACTTAAATTTGTCTAATAGCACACACAGTGAAAATACTGCAGAATGCCACATACTACACACTGGCAAAACCCACAAAATCTGTTGCTGCCATTACGCAGTTGCATCATTCTACATTCTGGCAAGGACAAAGAAATTCTTATACATCATCTTGATTCTGACAGTGGCCAGCTTAAACTCTGAAGCATGTGCTTGAAATTCTGCATTTTAGAATGCCAGCATTACAAAATTAACATTTCAACTGCTGTAAACGTACAGTGTATTTGAAGCTATGCAATTGAGTGTTATATGGGGGGTTTTTTCTTACCTTCTTCCTAAGTATAAAATATTTGTTCCAAAATTACTTGTTGCTGAATATTTTCATTTTAAAATAAAACACCCATAGCAAATTATTAATTTTATCTCACAGCTTTCTGTCTTTATAAAGCTGTTCTGCTGAGAGGGTTTGCTGTGACTCATTATGTAAAGTTGCACCCTTTTGCTAATTTTCTTTATTAATGCAGTACTGCATGTCTACTACAATCAGTTAGAATGGAGTAGAAAACATTGCTTGAGCTGAGATCTTTAAAATGACTCCATGGTTTTATTCTGTGTTTATATGGTCTCACACTCTAGTTTATATACTTTAAATTGCTACAGTTTCCCTTTTTTTTCTCTCAAACTCTTGCTTCAGAAAAATATAGGACATTTTTTTTAAGTTTCAAAAAAATCCTAACAGTAATTAAAAGATTCATCATCCTTCTAACTTACTACACATTCACATACAGTTTATGTACTTCGTTTCCATATGGTTCTATACCATGTGGCCTAGAGAGCAGTAGGATATAGTTATGCACTTCCCTGAATATCTCACAACAAAAGCAAAGGCCTTGTCTGAAAACTGTGCCCCAATGTTCAAGGAATTCAAAGAGATAAATCTCACTGATTCACACAAACGGCTGCAGTGCCCTATTTATGGCATTTTATGAGTCAGCCTTGAACCAGCAAATTTTTTAAGTATGTGCTCAACAATTCAATAGGATTCACCTGTTTGAAATGCTTAAATGCTTTCTTGAATTGTGACCTAAATAAAGTGAACAAGCAATAAAAAAAAAAAGCAGTAAATACCCCAAAGCCTATTTGAAGATGTTGCCCCATCCACCAGCTATGTAGCTACAACCTGCAAGTGCACTCCAATTTGCTCATGTTAATAGTGAAACTATTTGAAGCACTCAAATCTGTTTCCTCTTCTCCCTCTTCTCTTCCCCAAGGATATGTATGTCTGTCTTTTACCCTGCATAGCCATCTATTTTGAGACATCTATGGCAATTTCACCTGTTCTTCTATGACAATCTACAGAAAACACATGGTGAAGAATCAAAATTAAGTTCTGCCTCTTTTACAATGCTTCAGAGAAGATAATGCTAATACAGGAAAAGTTAAGGTAATGGTCTAACCAGGACATCTGTGCAGGTAAGGAAAAGTTCACAGGTAGCTTTTCTAAACAAATGCAAAATTATTCTGTATGTTCTCTGACATTGTACCCTTCTTCCATGAATGAATTCTCAAATTGCAATTCACTCCACCTTTATCTGTGGCCTTCTGTCTTTTCTTTAGTTTTCTACAGTCAATTGAAACTCTTCCATTTATCGCAACATTTTGCCAGTGTTCAATATAAATAAACTTGATCTTACCTCTTTAATCTTGATTTTGGCTTTCATTTTGAGTTACCTACTTTATTCTCATGTGTCATTTTAGATTAATTTGTTATGCTAAGTACTTGCCAAATAAATAATGAGCTTTCAAATGAGCCCATATGTAATAAGGCAAGGATTCAATTATTCCTAACACTATTAACATTTCACTACTGTATCAGGGTCATGGCTGAAAATATGATAGACACATTTAGGATTTCCAGGAGCCTCAGTCTCTTAGTAGTGAATCATTGTTACTGCTAAGACATTGGCATCTAATTATTTGTAATAATGACAAAGAAGGGGAAATTCTTTATAATGATCCCTGCAACCAGAACTCTTGATGTCACTTATTTCAGTACCAAACTTAAATTATTGTATAGGTGCTGCCTACTGCTGAAAACTATTCTTTTGGAGAGGAGAAAGAGAATCAGGAGCCTAAGATTATATAAAGATGTGGTTCCTTTTGTTTCCTTTTTTAAGCAAGAAATTTATTTGAGTTACTTTTGTTTCTTACCTGATTGTCCTTAAAACTGATAATTGCCTGACTGTCACAGGTGAAATTATTAGCTGCTTGGGGCCTTACTATGTGGAAGACTTTATGTGAATTTCTACTTCTCAAATACAGAAATGTTACCACTGTCTCTGCCTGATTCAGCCTTGGCATGCAGTGGGTCCATCTTGGAGCCAGCTCTATTGGACACAGGGGAATAATCTATAGGCTTCTATCATAAGCCACTCCTGTACACTCCGCACTACCAAAAGCTTGCTACAAAAACCCAGTACACCTAGATGAAGGGTAGGATTTTGCAGCACGCTCTCAAGTTCACTTCTTTTTTGTGTATTAAATGAATTTTATGCCAAAGGTGACCTAAACAGAAGCTGTATGTTGTTAATTAAATGTAGACCCTAGATCTGCATGTTCAGCTCACACGTGTACGCATTAGATGTTTTTCACTTCTTCTCTCTTCCCAAAGAGTTCTTCTGTTTGCTTAGCTGGATTGTTTTCAGTGGTTTGAATGGTGACAAAACAGAATTACACTTGCAAATTTCCCCTTCCTGGTAGCTGCCTCGGTGCAGCCCTAGGTAGAATATAGCCTTTGGCACTAACAGCCTGACAGCAAGGGAATGATATTTCCATTTGCAGTAAAAAAGTTAATGGGAAAAATCCATGTTTAGGACACTCATCTCAGGTCAAAGACCATGAAATGGTTTGGGGAGCATATTGCATTTCTGTGTAGGAAACAAACACCATTTCTCACATAATTTCAGATGATACTTGATATTTTCCAGAAAACCCTAGGAAGATATAGTATACGTGAATTTCAATGTATTTATTAATGAGAAAGCTAAATCTTCAGGTTAGTTTCTTAAGTATAATTATACTTCATTCAGTCATTTCTTTTTATTAGCCATTTTATGTTCCTGTAGTAATTATTGCCAAGTACATTTGCATTTGGTTTGGCAATGGAAGGTATGCTCTCTGCAGAAGGTTTGTCACAGAAAAAGTGGTCTTTAGAGAAACTGATATTATGTGATTGTTACTGACTGCACTTGGAAGGGTTACATTGAATAAATTAATTACTTAAACTTTCATAGATAAGTCCAAGATAAAAACAGCTACATTCTGAAATGAGTAAGCAAATAAAATATAAAGCATTGGAGAGGCCCTGGAAAATAGAAATAGAAGATTTTGATTACTCAGAACTAGACTGGAATACATTAAAGAAGATATAAGTTTCATGTGGATTTGGTATGAGATTGCTTTGACATTCCATAGGAATGTGCAAGTGCCCAGCTGTAAGATGGCAGTATTATTGTTATGTGTGGGAAGATGTACAACAAAAACTATGAGCTATATAAATGTGAAAAAGCTAAAGTGGAAAAGCTAAAGAACTGTGATTTCAATCTCAGTATGGGTCAATCTCTCAGACTGTTGCTCCGTTACAGTCGATCTGTACTCATGGAAATGTCCCACTAACTTGAAGAAGTTTTACTTGAACTGAAGCAAAACCAGTAACAATTGCTGGGCAAAGATTTTTTAGCCCATCTGGCAGAAAAATGTGATGCATTGCTACATGAAAAGAATCTATAGCGATGAAGAGTTTATACTAAAAGGTGAACAGTGCACAAAAACATTTCAATCGAGTCAGCTGTTTTTTTGGAGATAGGGTCTGAAATGGTAGGGTGAGGCAGAAAAAAAGAAGCAGGAGCTTCTGTCCTGCAATAAACTCTCAAGCAGAGAGTTTACTAATAGAAATTACCATTACCAGTAGAAATGCAAAAGGCTCAGAAAACTCATACGTTATTCATTACCATAACAACGTACCAATAATGGAAAAATAATTGTCCTGAGTGGAATTTTTCTCAGAAGGGAAGCTGTGAATGTCATGTCATCAGAGACACTCAGTCTGAGGTGGAAAAGTCACATTAAGAAATACAGGAGAATGAACTTAACAGAAAATCACATTCACAGCCCAAGAACAAACGAGGAAATATGGAATTTTAATATGTATATAATAAGCTATGGAGGACGTGGTTCTGATCAGGGTTTCTGACAAAGCACATCTGAGTAAACCTTTGCAAGATTTCTCTTATCTAACTGTAACTATAGGCTTCTGAAAGTTAGATATTCAGCCAAAACCATCTGTCCCCTTTCTCACAGCCAAATGAGACAGGTAAATGCCTCCATGTATCTCAAAAGTCACATTTTACATTATGCCTACACTAATTTAATGAGTTACCACTCCAGGGAGCATCACTCTTCATTCTCTACTTCTTTCATACTTATACATCCACTGCCTCCTCTCTCCTGTCTCATGCACTTTTCTGAAAATATGATAAGCTGACTGCACTGGGTTTGTGTGGCAAGGTTTTGGTAGTGGGCTTACAGGAATGGCTTTTGTGAGAAGCTGCTACATAGTCAGATAGAGCCAATATCAGCCAGCTCCAAGCTGGACCTGTGCCGGCCAAGGCTGAGCCCATCAGTAACTGTGGTACCACCTCTGGGCTGACATGTTTAAGAAAGGGAAAAAGCTGTCATGCAACAGCAGCCAGAAAACAGGAGTGAGAATATGTGAAAGAAACAGCTCTACAAACACCAAGGTCTGTGAGGAAGAAGGTAGGAGGTGCTCCAGGCATCAGAGCAGAGATTCCCCTGCAGCCTGTGGTGCAGCCCATGGTAAAGCAGGCTGTGCCCCTGCAGCCCATGGAGGTCCATAGTGGAGCAGATATTGACCTGCAGCCCAGGGAGGACCCCAGCCTGGAGCAGTTCCTGATGAACTGCAGCCCCTGGGAAGGTCTCACATAGGAAAACCTCATGGAGGACACTGTCCCATGGGAGGGACCCCATGCTGGAGCAGATCAAGCGATTGAGGAGGAAAAAGTGGCAGAGACAACACATGACAAACTGACTGCAACCCCCATGCCACTCAGCAGGGGATGTAGAGAAATGGGGAGTAAAGATGAGCCTGGGAAGAATGGGGGGATGGGGAGGGAGGTTAAGATTTGGGTTTATTTCTCATTATCCTACTCTGATTTTACTGGTAATAAATTAAATTAATTTCCCCAAATCAAGTCTGCTTTTTCCCTCTGATAGCATTTGCTGAGTTCTCTCTCCATCCTTATCTCAACCCTCTAGCCTTTCATTGCACTTTTCCCTCATTGTCCACCTGAGGAGGGGGAATGTAAAAGTACCTTGGTGGGCACTGACATCTGGCCAGGGTCAACCCACCACACTGATCAGGGAACTATGACAACACAAAACTAATCTACAACAGAAACGAAAAATAATTTTTTCCCTGTTTGAAGATGAAATAACGTATGGAATACTCTCTCTACTTTCACATAAGCAGGAATTTACAGTGACATTTCTGGTGCCTTGATTGTTAGAAGTCAAAAGATTAGGTACTTTATCTATCCTAAGATAACATATTTCTTTTTAGTGTTAGAACAATTTAAAGTCACATAGTGCATTTCAAAGTTGGAAGGTATTAGTCCAAGAGAACTCACAGAAGGTTAAGTGAGAAGCAGAAATGGGAGCTTTCTGTATAGGTACTTCCTTTAGGGAAGTCAGAATTTTAAAGTTTTGTTACCAGTTTGATAGTGAAGAACTTGCATAACAGTTGAGGCCAAATTTTATAGGAGTTGGGATGTTGCTTTTAATTAACCTAGCCTGATTTATTTGCTCAAATAAATTCCCTGCACGATATAATGAACTAGTTATTTATTTCTTAATGTCTGGGAATCAAAACAAATCTTGGAGGTCACTTACATTTGGAGGTTTTGTTCTGTCATTATACACTCATAAAAGTTAATAGTCCTTGCTACTTGCCTGAGTTCAACATAAAATTCTAAGATGAGTTAAGAGAATGTGTTAATTACTGTTCATTAGAGTTCATGTGAAGTTACTTGGAAATTACAGTCAATAGAGCTGACGGAGAATACGCTGTTGTTGAGACTTTAAGTGGGGGAGGGCATTAATAAAGAAAGTCAAAGGATCAGTAAAAGCTGATCTGTCAAAAGTAAAAATTTCTGACAGTATCTCCCTTGTTGAAATGAAAATTTAATGGTAAAGGATTTCTTAGTCTCAAATAGGATTGATTCCCTCTCACAATGCAGAGAAGTTCAAGTCAGTTCTTGAGGTAAAGTGACTCACTGCAATATGAAAGATTTTCGGTTGAATATCTCTGCTTGATTTGTGTAGTTTTGGAACCTCTACTAATTTTCCTCTGAGCTGAGTACATGCAATCAGCAGCAGATTTTAGGCTATTTTGTCAAGTTCTATATTTTCTCACTAATGTTTTCATTAAAATACTTTAGAAGTATCTGGGCTCCTCCCAGTAAAGATAGATTTTTAAGAGATGACAAGGATTTTAACAGTCTTTTTAAAGGCTGGTTGTAAACTTGAATGGGAGATGGATTTCCTTGTTCACAAATTTTCTTGATTTTTTTTTTTGGGGGGGAGGGTGAAAGAAAAGTGTATGTCTTTCAACAGTATTAATATTTCATTGCAGCACATTCCTAGTCACCATCTCTCTCTATCTCTCTCTCTCTTTCTCTGTACAAGATCTGAATTGGACATCAGGAACTTTTGTAACTAGATGCAGTAAGAAAATTGAATGTGACACCAATGCTTCTTTTCTTGCATGGATTATTATACCATGCTTAGCCACATATGGGAAATAACTCATCCAAGATATCAGTATCTGATCCTACCTATGGAGACTCAAACGTCTTTTTCCAGATTTCCTGGCGAGGGCTACAATACCATAAATTGATTTGGTGTGGAGTAAAGGTCTTCTTATATCTACCATTGAAGCTGTTTAACTCCATAAGAAACCTATCAAGATCTCCTCAGAGAGATGAGTGTATGGTGAAAGAACCTACGGAATTGGAGTCTGCATATTTTAAACAAAACACAGTCCTATGGGTTATTTCCACATTTTACATAAAATACATACTGGCTGCCCTATGCAGTCACTTTCTGGACATAAAGACTTCTGTTGCTTTTCAGCTTCACAGGTTGGCTGAAAATGAAATGGAACCAAATCTGATAGGTGTACCTAGCCCCCTTATTTGGGGTTATTACAGGCTATTGTGGGTCTGTATGAGGATGTCCCAGACCCTTGAAAGCTACAGCCTGTGGAAATCCTGCTATCACCAGTGCTGGAGTCAAAGCTCTCATTGACTTTATGGGCTTTCTACCTACCTGCCTGCCAATAGAGGAACCTGATCTCAGTTGCAGCTTAGCAGCTTCTAGAAATCAGACAGTTCAAGCCAGATGATATCAAGCTATTGTAATATCTTTTATTTTTCCTTTCTTGCAGGTCAATGAGAATTAGAGATAAATGAGAAAGCATAAAATCAGTTAGATAATACACATTGAAAGGGACTTTAACGGAGAGTGTTTAAGAGAAAGACACACACTAGAAATATTTCCTTTTTTTTTTTTTTCCAAATTAATTTTCCCACATGAAAGTCTTTATAAATTACCTGGGGAATTAGAAGGTCTGAAATAATATTAACTTTTAACTGAGAAAAAAAGGAAAACAAAGAAGAAGCATAATTATGAGCAAACCATTAGAAAGTTCTTAGTGCTAATGTGCAGCAGAGGTCAGACTACTCATGATTTATAATCGACATCAAGAGAATAAAAGACTGCTAAGAAGGGTTTCTCTTCAGAAGAGAGTTAGAATGCTGTACAGCTAATAGCATTTTCTTCATGAGGATGACTTTGTTAGTGAACCCAATAAGTTGATCCATTAGACAAACCTATTCAATGTAAATCCACCTAATATTAATACCTAAAAGGTTTAAAATATAGTGATCATCTTGCACACAGTTACTGTTAAAAGGCAGAACTACGTTGGCCTTGTGTCACATTCAGACAAAGCTTGAGAACCAGGAAAATGAGAAGGATGGACAGATGGTCTTTAATGCATAAAAGAGTATAATGGGACAATAGACATGTCTGAATATTGTCAAAAAACAATAAGCCTAATCCTGCAGAATATTCAGCAGCCTTAAAAGCCATTCAACCAACAGGATCTGAAGATCATTAACAGCTGGTAGGATGAAAAAGAAGTAAATATGAACCAACTGCAAAAGGTTCATACTTGCATTTGAGAGAGCCATTGGATCTATTATGTTGGAAACTATGAATTTCCCTGTATGAGAAAGTTTCAAGATATCAGAGCTATCTTGGACTCAAAAAGAAGGCAGGTTAATTTTCATCCATTTAAAACCACTTTCCACTCCTCTACCAGTTAGCTACTGAAATGCATCTCCAAAGAGCTCTTCTTTACACACCTGCTTTTACATAAACTGATAAAAATAGATTTGGGACTGATCCATTGAAACAATTTACAGTGCTTCTCTGACCCCGTATTTTCAAGTCAGTGCACCAGTAAACATGTGTTGAACAATATTCAGTAGCACAAACCCAGCTCAAGAGTATTGCTTGCCCCTTATAGAAGCATCCTGCCTGTGGAGCAAGTAGAAAAAACTAGACCAATGAAGCTATTTGTAATATACAAATAAACTTCATTGATTCAACAAAAATAGGCTGCGTCTACATAAACTTTAGCACTATGTAATGGCATTTTGCTTATTGACTTTGTGTATGTGTACTTATACAAATATACATTTTATAACTCTCCTTGTAGATCAGACTAGCAAAACCAAAACAAACCCTGCTGTGGAGACTTAATGGACAGGATAATGTCAGCTGTCTCAATGTTATCTCGTAACAGAGTTCTGGCACAGCTAGTCATCAGAGATCCCTCACTGTCCAGTCCTTGGAGGTAATGTTTGGAGTGTAATGATTAAATTGGAGGGAAAATCCACAAAGCTGATCAGTCATTATTAGCATCCTTTAGAGATTCCCAGTCATGGTCTGTTTAATTCATATACTGATGTGGGACAGGAACAGGGAGAACGAATCCTCCACAAACAGAATGACTTCCACATGTTTCATTTATGCGAGCTCATACAAACTTTAGGAGTTAACAGTATTATTCTTCTTACCAAATGAGGCAAAGAGATCTAAGACTGCTGGGGTTTAGGAGGGTTTTTGTATCATTGTAGGAACACCTAAAAGCATTAGTTAAAGTGTGAAGTCTGCTCTGTCAGAAAGGCACCATACAAACCATGAACAAAAACCTATTTGAATATACAGGGCACAAGTGTTTTCAAATTAATGTTGTGCTTTATTTGTAACTGGTGATTGAATTTTTTTGTGTTTCTTGGTGGTGGTTTTGGATATATGAGTGTTTCTACAGTAATAATGGAGGGTAGTGACATCCTTGTGTTCACAGAGATTATAAAGAAGTAAAAATGCATGATATTTCAATACATTGTACTGCAAAAGGATGGAGCAAACATAATAAATAGTGTCTCTGCATTATCTGTTAATGCTAAAAGGTAGTGTCTGTTAGATCTTTAAAAGAAAAAAGCATAATTCTGAATTTTTACATTTTCTGAGTTGTTTATTTTCTTTGTTAATGGGCAATTTTCTGATTACCTGCATACAAGAGCTTCAGTGATGAAAACTGCAAGAGACTATACAGTAATTATTAGCGAAATTGCTGTTTGCTGATTTTATTTTGGCTCAAATACTGAAATTTTGTAGGCAACAGCAGGACACTTTCATTGAAATAGTACAGCATGTAGAAAAAATGTAAGCAAACACTCCATTTGAATAATATCTTGATTGCTACTAAAATCCACAATAAAGGAGACAATTTTGTTAAGTGAATGTCCAGTGTTTTATAGTTAAAGCACTATATTAATCTGCACACAACATATTATGGGTGATGTATTGGTTGTTAACAAACAGAATGGAGGAGAAATATAAATATTATGAGCAGAAGACAGACATAGCTGCAATGTAAGAATACATCTGTACCCAGTTTGTTTCATTCTTGCAAGTACATGTGTCTTAGATTTCAAAAGCGAAGATGGCCAAGATATTTTCTAAATGCTTCTGTAACAATGGACTGATTACATACTCAGAAAATTTGGTGTCTCTCACCTTAGTGTCACAAAGTCAGGTTTCTCACAGCAGCACCCAGTGACAGGACAAGAGACAAATTGAAATACAGGAAATTTCACTTAAACATTAAAAAAACCACCTTTTTTATTGTGGGGCTGATCAAACACACTTGGAACTGGAAGAGAAAGAAACACACTTGGAAAAGATTGCCAAGAGAGGTTTTGGAGTCTTCTTCTTTGGAGGTACTCAAAATCTGATGGGACAATCTGAAATCTGACCAGCTACTAGGAAGAAAATAAACTCTATCCCGACCAAAACAAGAACAGTGTGTTTTTTGTTTTAGTTTGGTTTTTTTGGGTTATATTTCTTTCTCTGAGAATAAGTAAGCTTTGCGTTCAACAGCATTGAGTGACTGACTTGCATTCATTTTCAGTGTTTTGTAACTCCAGTTCTTTCTGGTAGTGCTGCTGACTGGTGAAAAAAATGGTTATTTAGATAAGTTGTCCTGGTGCCTTTGATTCTAACTTCCTTTTTCCTCCGCTCTCTTAAATGTCTGTATGTGCTCCTATATTGTATCTTGTTGGTTTCAGGTCTTTTTATCTAATCCTTGATGCAGTCTGAAGTTGTAAATAGTCCTACTTTCCCATTCTTCAAACAAAAATTTGTACAAATATTACAAACAAGATTGTTATATTTTCCTGCATGATGTACTTTTGTTTCATTGAATTGTAATGAATGATTCTACATGAAGTAGCATATTTTTTGAATTGCATTTAACATGCTTGAAACACTAACTCCTTTCTTAAATGTACTGTGAAGCCTTAAATCAATGCAAAATTTTGTAGAAATTGCATATAGGAATTGAATGTGTGGAGAAAAGAACTCTCAAAGCCATAGTCACTCTTATCATCATTGTATAAAGGTGTCCAGTGGATATGATTGCCCAGCAAAGTCCTTTTTAGGAGCAGACTTGATGACCTTGTTAGATCAGGATTCTTGTCCTGATGACATTTCAAAAAATAGGTATATTTCTGTGAATAATATTTAAAAAATTCTTTCTAAAACATAATATTCTTCTTCAGGTTATAGAAATCTTTTCACTGAATCCAGTGAAATTTTGTTTGGATCTCTGCACCAAACAAAAATTGTGAATACACTTCTTGAAAACCAATGGAGAAGATTTTCATATGAGAAACTTCTTTTTTATTGTCATTTCTATGGATATAGTTAGCTGAAATTTATAGCTTTACTTTGGAAAAACTTTTAAAGAAATATCTATAGTATTCCGTATGTTAGAAGTAGGAAGCTTTTAAGAAACATTCTTTGATTCCTCAGTAACACCTTGTCCTGGGTTCAGCAGAAGCAGTCATTTCTAATCCTTCTTAGTAGTTGGTGCAGTGCTGTGTTTTTGACTTTCGACCTAGGAACAGCGCTGATAACACAGATGTTTTTAGCTGCTGCTCAGTAATGTTTGGTCTGACCAAGGACTTTCTGAGTCTTATGCTCTGCCAGGGAGGAGGGGAAGCCGGGCAGAAGCAGAGACAGGACACCTGACTCAAACTAGCCAAAGAGGTATTCCATACCACAGCACGTTGTGCCCACTATGTAAACCAGAGGCAGCCACCCGGAAGGGTTATATCACTGCTTGGTTAGGCTGGGTATCGGTCAGCTGGTGGTGAGCGGTTGTATTCTCTTCCCTTGTTATTTCCCTTATCATTATTGTTATTGGTGGTAGCAGTAGTGGTTTGTGTTATACCTTAGTTACTGGACTGTTCTTATCTCAGCCCATGGGAGTTACATTCTTTTGATTCTCCTCCCCATCCCTCCAGGAGCAGGGGGTGAGGAGGAGGTGAGGGGAGTGGGAGAGAGACTGTGTGGCTTACTAGGCTTAAACCATGATACACCTGAGCAGTACTTTACTTGCATAGCACACTATTAACATCTTCAGGAACACTGACATAAAGCCCAAGCCATAAAGAATAAAACCTTACTTTTTCCTCAAAGAGTTCAGGGTAAGTACTGCAATGCAGTGGTCTCCTCAACTTTGAGGTATAAATCATGCTTAACTACTGTATTTTTTTTTTTCCCTCAGTTTGAGATTAAACACCTCTCAATTCTTAGAATGTATTATATAGGAAAAAGAAGAGACATACTTTTAAAGCTGTGATTTGAGATCCACGCACTGCTTATCACCTTCTGTTTCCTTCTCTTGCATGTATAAGTATATTAAGGTCATTAACTAATTGAAGGGCACAGAAATATCAAGCTATTAGCACAAACGTCAAACACTTATGAATGTTGAAACCCCTCTGTGTTTCTCAACAGTGCCTTTTTTCCTCTAAATTGAAAAAAAGGTGTCAGACCTTTAGTAGAAATATATAAGTAAATAGGTAGTAAGATGATTAGGATGCAGACAGATTCTTTGCCAGAAAAATAATGTGTGTATTTGCAAAAATTGCTCTAAATCTCTGTGCTTTAAGGAAATGCCAAACAGAGGTACACTCATAGAGTGTTCCATTAAAGAAATCATAGCACAGGCCAAGAATACGAACATCCACTCAAATAACATACTTTCTAGCGAGCTTTATGAAGAAAAATTATCATCCACACTCAGGTGAAAAGTTTTACTAGTCATTGGCTTAAAGCTAGTTACTTAGAGTTGTTTGTAAATCCTTAAGTGTCGTTTCTTATCTTCAGTATCATCCTTGAAATATCTACTCATAGATGTTATAGTCAGGTATTTCTCTAAAAGAAACACCTACTCTATCACCAACCAATTGTCAGCACTGGGTTCAATTTCCCTGTCCTGTGTGGGTGACATGAATGATGAGCTTGGGATAAAAAGCCTGATAAATGTTGATTCTGAAGACTTCTCTGTTTTATTCCCAAAAGAGATCTTGCATCTCTTAACTCACAATTGCATGGAACCCTCCTGAACTGAAGACTCACTACTAGCTCTTTGCTTGATCCTTCTTCTAAAATGTTTCTTTATTATACTCCTAAAGAATACTACCTGCTTGCCCTCAGGAGAAAGAAATGTAATTATCCTGTTGCAAGTCCTGGCACTGTCTGGAAGATATTACAGGTCAGATGCTGACTTCCAGTTTTCCAGTGCATTAGAAGTAGACTACATACTTCATTTTTAAGGTTATTCATATCCCCACCCTATTCTACCTCTTGAAGCATTCATTGTTCTGACAGTGGCACAGAATTTCATTTCTTGTTATTTCAGTTTTCTTTAGATTATTTGTATTTTTCCTTCCATACATAGTAAGGAAAATACATAAAAAAATAAAATTTTGAAAATATATTTCCATCAAAACACATAAGTCACCTAAAGATGTTTATCATTATGCCTACAAAATATTTGATGAATTGAGTGTGCTTGGTTTGTTGTATTTATCATGCTGTTCTTTGTTACTGCACTGGTGATGTATACACAGGTGATCCATCTATATTTTGACATTGATCAAATAATCATTGGAAGTGTACTTGCGACTTCTGGAACTTTGCTGGTTCTGAATTACCTTTCCTTCACAATGAGACTTTGTTTTCCATTAAAGCAGGTAGGAGCAACTGCAACATAGGTCAGTGATAAGCCATGATCCCTCCAAACTCTTAGACATATTTATTAAATATAAATTGAAATAAAATATATTTTAAGCAGTCTAAAATACCACCTCCTACAGTTCATTCAGGTAAATTCAGTATTGAAGCATACTGAAGGTTAAATTTATTATATTGACTTCTACTTCAAATTTACTTTAAAAAGGTAAAATGCTGTTAGGACCTTGTGCCTAACACATTTTTGTATGGATCTTTGTTCATTTTTCCATATCATCACAGTGAAACAGTGGTGATATGAAAATATTCTCAATATTGGACTTCAAGATCAACGTATTTTCTCTCTACAGGCTTGGCAAACCTTCCTGCATTGACTTCCATATGCAGCATACCTTCAAGATTTCTATCAAGACCATTATGACTATCTGTTTTTAGAGCAGCAGCTTATATTCTGGGGTATTACTTGAAAGCATCAGGGTTTTCTATAGCTCATATATCACAAGGAATTATAAGTTGACAGTTTTTAAATTGATTTGATCAGAAACAGGATACCTTTTCACTCAAAATGGCAGATGCACAACCGGTATTTGCAAAAAAAGAAAACGAAAGCACTTAGGATTAATGTGAGCCATCAGAGTTTCAGGTTTGGGCTTTTTCTGTGTACAGATTCATTTGATAAAAAATTATCAAAGGATCGGCTGGGATGAATCGTTGAAAAAACAGAAACTGAAAAATTTATTAAAGAATTAGAAAGTCTCCAGGGCTTGAATTCAAAGGTAAAATGTTATTACATCAAATGTTATTACTTCAAATCTTTACTCTAATTCTGTTTGTCTGTTGATGAAAGAAAATTAAATCATTCTGCACTGTGAATTGTTAATATTTGCACTAGTTCCAAAAAAAGGTGGCTTGCATTATAAAGAGACAAAAAAGGATTGTGAATGCCATAAAATTGGAAATTAGAATTCAAAGAGGTGTAGACCTCTTTACCATTCAGGAATCAAGGCTACATTTTGCTATGTTTTGCACAAATCAAAACGAAAAAAAGATTGCTCCTTCCTCAGAAGTAAAGTAGAAAATGTGTACAGGCAGAGCTGGTGTGATGATAATAGACTTTGTAGCCCTTACTGGGAGGCAGTTTAAATTTTTTATTTAGAAGTCAAGGCTTTTTGCCTTAGTTAGGCCAAAAGAACATATCAAAAAGGGAAGAATGAAAGGAAATGGTCATAGCTAGTAATTTAATAATTAGGCACTCTTGACATTCAAACTGATGGGGCATAATATCTATTTGAAGTTTTGTTTCTCAGAACAAGGGGATAAAACTTGGTGCTTGACAATTCTATTGTAACGTAATTAAATATATGGGATTAGATGACAAAGGTGTTCCTCTGGTACTCAGCTCAGTTCACATGGATGTTTCTTACTGCATATGCAGTGATACTCTCTCACTTTAAACATCTGAAACATAGAAAAGATTTCCTCTGATTAACAGATCATCTCTAAGTGGGTTTTAATCTCTTAAACGTACACATTTGATGAGAATTCTTTTCAGTCTAATGATTTTATAAAGCTATAATTACACTGTAATTTTATCACACTTGGTGTATTTTCTGGCTAACATTTTTTCTGTGGAGATCTTTAAAGAATAGTGCTTCAAAGTAACTAGTTACTTTAGACCAGAATTCTTCATCTTTTCTTGATTTACAACTCATGTTCAGGTCAGCAAATGCCAAGTGTATGCTTGGTGCTTGATCCAAAACAACTTTAGACGTGAAAAAGTTTAGCTAAATATATTCAGACATTCTGTAGAAATGTTTCAAGACCAAGTTACTGGTTATCTGGATGTGCAGTATTGCAGAAATACCCTGTCATTTCATCTACCAAATTGGTTTAAACATCTATCAATTGACTTGATGCATAGGCTGAAGGCCTGCCTTTTTTTTTGCCCCAAATGAAGTGCTAACTACTTTAATAGAATTTTTGAATCTACCTTTATAACAGAAACTGTTTCAAAATTGTTTCATTCCAATATGGCAGCTTTCTGCCAGGTTTTCCAAGAAAGGTTATTACAAGCTCTAGGGTGGGGAGGGACCTGTAAGAAAAGCTAATTTTATCCAAATGTGGTAGATTAGGGGCTAAAGGGTTTTAAAAGTTCACCCCAGAGGAACTGTTATTGGAGTATTCTAGCACAAACAGGGGACAAGTTTCTACTGTGAAGAACTTTTACCCTAAAAATGTTGTTCCACAAAAAGTGCCTTATAAGTGACTGGATTTGTAAATTCTTTGAACTACCAGTTGAACAAAATATGCATGAACTCCCTGGTTTCCTTTTGACCAGTTAAAACACTTCAGAGAACATGAATTTCCCAATGAGTCTTCAGAGTTTTCTGCGTGGAGTCAGAAGAATGACAAGAAATCACATCATTGTGAAAATGGATTAGCTTCTTCTAACTATATGTGCAAAGGTCATTCTTACAAGAAACATTTTCAGACACCAATTTGCTCAATGAAGATCACCTTTTGAGTTCTACTTCAGCTGAATATAAAGCTGATCTGACTTTAGTTAGCCCTGCTCTGAGTAGTTCCAGGAGTGAGTGTTTTTCTGTGATTCTATGATATGGTTCTGCTATATTTAATTTCTTGTTTTTAATTTTATTTTATTTTGTTATTGTGAATCTACTGCTCCCTGTACAGTTTGGTAATTGTGCGTCAGTTTCCTGTGTCAGATTTTCTTACATATGGCCCATCTTTCATTTGGAGAACCTTTTTGCAACACCAGTGCAACAATTACACTAATCAAAACTGCACCTAAGGAGGCTCTTTAATATCTCCCCAAGAGCAGAGACAGGACTTGGCCTGCTTATAAAGGATAAAATTGAACGTTACCCTGATGTCATTATCTAAGAAGCTAAAGGTCAAAGGCTTAAATATTTCCTCCCTTATTCTTGTTTCTCAAAATGAGCTTCTGGCAATGAGTAAAGCATGACTAGCTTTTTTATGAAATCGGAGGTACTAGTAGTCTAAATCCTTATGGCTTGAACTAGAGAACAAGGTGCACTAACTCAGACTTGCAATAGACCTGTGTACGGTAGTATCAAATACTAAAAAGATAGTACATGCAAACAGCTCAAACATAATAATTACATTCAGTACATGAGTGATACCATTAATCCAGGATACATTTTCTTGTCCTTAGGGGGTTCTGAGCTTGAATGTCTCATTTTAAATGCAATAGTTAATAGAATTTAGTCCTCTTTTGTTAAAGTAGCAAAAAAATGAAATTTTTTTTCCATACTACCACATTTTAAATGGTTAAAAGAGATAGTTATATAGGAATGTAACTAGCAGAGAGGATTTACAAACCTGGAGCTAATACTACTTTTAATGTATATTAGCCAGAAATCTTCTTATGCTGTTTCTCACTGCACATCCTAGTAGAAAGCTGACTTTCTTTATTACCCCTCAGCAAAAATTTAAACAACGGCACAGAGTTTCACAAAACTCAGCACCTTTGCAAAGATTAAATTTGCCATTTGAAATATGAAGCAAATAGCTTTAAAGTCTCTGATATACTGCAACTTAGAAAGTTAAATAAATCCCTTTTTATAAGTTTCAGTAGAAAGCAGCTCAGAGCAAAAATATACTTTTAATAGATTTGTCAGAATATCAGAATCTAAAACAAGTTCCTCTATAAGGAATAGAAAGGTCAAATTAGTGATAAATCTGATTAATTAAACTCCAAGTAGCCAAATAGAATAGAATTGGTTTCACACCTAGAAGTCATGTTTCAATGAAGGAGGAGGCATCAAAGATTACACATATATGGCAAAATAGAGAAGAATGCTGTGTAAATATAGTGGATGGCAACATTGCATGCAACAGTACTTTTTTCCCCAAATGAATGATCAGCCATGAGACTGGTTAATCTAACTATTCCAAGAGTAAGCGTTGAAAACACTTGTTGCTGCTCTGCCTGTGAGGTAGATAAAGGAAACAGACATGCTATATATCTTTTCCTTAGCACGTGGGTCAGTGTGAAGCTTATATCCAAACTATTATCAAAATCCCTGAGAAACAAGAGAAGCAGAGTTAGTGTTCAGGAAAGCAACTGTTTGTTTTGCTCTCTATGTCATGTAAACCTGTGCTTTACAATCTAATTAGTTATGTCGTGCTTTTTGGTTAAATTACTCCTCTACATTCCCCTAAGGTCTCCCACTTTTCTTCCTGAGAACTATGGTCCTGTTACATCCTCACAAGTCAGCAAAATTACAATCCCCATTATTTTAATTAAAGTGTTGATAAAAATTCCACTGATCAGTTGCTAATCTTGATGGTATAATTCTTTGCAATGAGCTCTCGCAGTAAAACGTCCTGGAAAAGAGATAATTTTGAAAGTAAGAAAATCCTTTTGCTGAAAATAAATGTAAACTATATTATCATTAGTATTTATTATTATTTCACTGTATTATTTTCTCAGAGTTAATCATTGCACTAAGATTTTCTTTTGCTGTATACAAAGCTTGTCTCCTGAAGTGTTTCCTTTTATTATCTTACTTTTGCTCAGTTATTTAAAAGAGTATGTAAATCTTTTTTTTTTTTTTTACTCTGAAAAGTGTTGCTGGGGAAACTCTGCTATCTCATTATGGCAAAATTAGGGTTTTTTACTTGCATGCATTTGTTGCTTTAGTAAAGTTCTATAAACTTTGAAGTGGTTTTTTAAATGTAGTGACCTTGGAAGCGGGGTGTTAGGTGCAAGTGTTGGTGTTACAGAAGGATATCACCCATCGCTACCGCCTCTGAACTAAGAGCTCATCTGTTGTAGAGGACTCATTTGCCCTAGGCATGACAAGTGACCACAAAAAACAGACAGCACACTCAAATTCTGGCTTCCATGGCAGTCTTCATGCAGCAGCAAGCAGACTACCAGGAACTAAGGAAGTCAATGTCTGGCTTGTCCTCCTAATCAAAGTTCTTTTAAGTGGTCAACGAAGGACGGCTAAATGCAAATGTAAGTTTTGCGTGCAACAGAATGATAATACATTTAAAAAATGTCCGGAAGCAACAAGGCTGTGTTAAAAACACAGAACTCTTATCAATTCCAGTTTCCTAGAGAAAGATAGTTCCCATATTGTGGTGGTGTGGTTTAAGCCAAGCCATAAATCAGAACCATGCAGCCACGCAGCCACGCAGCCAGCTGGCTGCCTTCCTCCCTCCCCCACCTGCTCCCAGAGGGATGGGGAAGAGAATTGAAGGAATGTGATTCCCACGGGATGAGATAAGAGCAGTCCAGAAACTAAGGTATAACACACACCACTGCTGCTACCACCAATAACAATAATGATAAGGGAAACAACTAGGGAAGAGAATACAACCACTCACCACCCAGCCCGACCGAGCAGTGATCTAACCCTTCTGGGTGACTGCCTCCAGTTTACATAGTAGGCATGACATGCTGTGGTATGGAATACCTCTTTGGTCAGTTTGAGTCAGGTGTCCTGTCTCTGCTTCCTCCTGGCTTCCCCTCCTCCCTGGCAGAGCATGAGGCTCAGAAAGTCCTTGGTCAGAGTAAACATTACTGAGCAGCAACTAAAACATCGGTGGCCGAAAGTCAAAAACACAGCACTGCACCAGGTACTCATAAGTGAATCAGTTAATAAGAATGGAAACTGCCCCCTCTCAATTACTACGGATCCACAGATTTGAGTTACTAAGATAAAACAGATAATAAAAACAAAGAGGGGTGGTCAAAAATATAACTTTAATGGAAAAACTGTTTCTTTAAAAAACAAATTTTGGTCAAATATTATTATCAAAATGAACCAAATGTTTCTTTACTTCAGCAGTGATAGCAAAATTAGTATTTTTTATTTTGTTAGATGGGGGTGTATATAGGTAAAATGTCCAGTATATGGCTCCTTCTTGTGATGTGTTCTCATGGCAGATAATACTTGAAGAGAAAATAAGAGATTAAGGGTTTTTTTGGCTTGGGGTTTGACATTTTGGTGGTTATGCTTGTTGGTGGTTTTTCAGCAGTTTGGGTTTTCTTGGTTGTTTTGTTGTGTTGTTTTCCTGTTTTAGTTACTGACATATGAATTCCTGCCAGCACTGTACGGTCAGGATTTTCCAAGGTTACTTTTATTCCATCTTGTAAGTTTAAAAATTCATATTCATTCACAATTCATTTTGATATTAAACTACTATTTAACTATAGATTT
The DNA here is from genome assembly GCA_009867235.2 of Psittacus erithacus. Taxonomy (NCBI): domain Eukaryota; kingdom Metazoa; phylum Chordata; class Aves; order Psittaciformes; family Psittacidae; genus Psittacus; species Psittacus erithacus. The sequence goes on from WYDI02014523.1 coordinate 26,082, forward strand.
CTTAGGTGTTTACTCAGAGACTAGTAAAAGCTTTAATGTTTTTCTTTGCAAAAAAAATTTACTGCACAGTATTTATTGAGTTTAAGCTGAATGAACTATACCTTTTTTAATACAATATTCTGTCCCTAAATATTAATATTGAGGGAACTGGGAATTTATTTCTTTCTTATTAGACTTTTTTTTTCCAAATATCTTATTTTATGTGTCATTCATATCTTCTGTTCTTGGAAGCCTCATCCAAACCCCATTAAATCTGCTGGAGTTTTAGTTGTGAGAATTATGCCTAAGAAACTATTTTTCTACTCTGATCCAGTTGTGTATTTCTCATGTTTATTTTCTCTCAGATTTGAGTATTTAATAGGATTTATGTCTATTTGTTATGCTGCTTTTTCTGACATTTCTTATTTCTTTCCTGGCGTCTGTTCAGACTCAAAACCCCCAGCCATTCAACACCTTCTCCCCAAATAATTACATTTACAAGGGTCCAGAACTCCTGCATGCTGAATTACAATTTACTCAGGCTGCTGTCCTGCAAGAAGGAGAGGAGGAATAAAAAAAGCTTTAGTGCCTCTCTTGAAAATCAATTTGAAAATTAAAGCCTGTTGCCAGTAGGTGCTTTGCACCTTCAGAACTGTATGCATACTCAGACAGCTATTTGATATAAACATCAGAGTCATTCTCTCCTGCATATATTTTCATCCTACTATTCCTAAAAACATTCTTACATTTCCCATTATTTCTTCTGGTGCTGTGAAGGGGGCTGAATCAGGAATGTTAATCAGCTTCCCTGATACTTGAAGCCATTACTTTTAGTCCTATGAAGCTTTTGTCATCCCTCTTCCCTAACAATAATTTTGGTCTAACTATTCCTGACCAGTGAGTGAAGTCAAAACCGACTACTATTTGTGGTGGCTTCATTCCCTGCTGCCCAAGGTATATTACTGAGTTGGCATGTGCTTTGGGTAATATTGGTAGTTATATTGCTTTTTTGGATTTTACAGATTCCAGAAAAATTGTTCTCTACAAGCAGTGGGGTCAATTCACTTTCATGGTTGAACCTGACCTATTGGTCATAATGATTGTCTCCTTTTTATTCAATCTCACGCACATAAAAGGGAATGGAGATAAGAGGCGCTGTAAAGAAATAAATAGCAGAGAGAAATTAAAGAAAAATTTCATCATTTGTCCTTACAGTACTTTGAGCCTTTTAGATTTAGCTGCATTTTTAACAGATTAGAGTGAACAATGGCTGCTGTGGTTCTTCAGTAGTACTCTTGTGTGAAATTCACTATGTTTTTTGATGCTATAAAATAAGACTGGCATCCTTTTTCTTGTCACCACATGGTGTTACCAGCATGGTTTGGGCAGTGGTAAAGTGGAATGTGTGCTTGCATGCCTTCCCTGCATCTTCTCCTATTTGATTTGTATGTTGAAGAGAGTGAAAAATTGGGGAATTTGCATCTGGTAGAACCACTATGAGTGATGAACCTCACCTGCAAGCAAACACTTCCCTGATACTGCATAAAATGCTGCTTCATCTCTTCTGTCCAGGAATGCAGAATTTATGGTTCCTGGAATTTATGGTTCCTGGTTTCCAAGGGCTAGATAAATTAACCAGAAGAATTCTAGTGGGAATGGCCATCTAGTCATGGGATTTTTTTGTCCTCACATTATAAAAACTGGTTTTTGCTTCCTTAAGAACAGCTGTCAAAATCTGTGAGATTATTTTACTGATTTGCCTTTTCCAGCAAAAGGAAAGCCTTTATTAGTTGTCTATATTTCTGTTATCCATGTATTATAAAGGTAGGCATTAGAATTCAGTGCTCAACAGGGGGTTTTTCTTCTTCTCTATTTGTTATGTTTTGTTCTTTCTGTATGTGAGAGCACATCTCACATTAAATTCTTTTTTGCAAGTCTGTAAGAGTGTGGTAGATGTAAAAGAGCATAAGGTGAAAACAATTTGCAAAACAGTGAGTTCATAATAATACAATTAAATGAAAGTGATTGCTAGATGCTGTTAATGAAAAATTGTCATTTTTGTAGGAACTACTTTTAGTTAATAACAGAACCAGATTTCGATAACTATCTTTTAAAGGGAAAGAAGTCAGTCTTTGGTCATGTAGTTCCTTGAATTTAACTTTTGAATAAGATTTCTGTAATGGATTGTCATCTCTTAAAGTTGCTGGGATTTTTTCTGATATACTTACAATTCTGTAAAATGACACTTGGCTACATAAGGAAAACCATTATGACACAATTTAATGGCAGCACCTATCTTCCAAGAGGGATGAAGGGTATTAGTTCTGACGTGAATGATATGCCAAAATCCTTGAGTTAAAGGCTCAGAAGCTTTTTGTTCAAAGATGCACAAGAGCCTAATAGCACCATGGAGAATGAAGGCTGAAGATAAATCCTATCTTCTAATCCTACTTTTTCCTTAGAGATGAGTTGAAGTACCAATAACTGAATCTATATCCACAAATGATAACTGGGAACACCATCAGTGAATTCTGCTTGTCTGCAGAATGTTTGCTTATAAATAGCTGTGTGATCTAATGCTTGCTGGGAACCATGCTATCTTTTTGGCACATTCTTTGTAAAAAGTAAACAAACACTTGCATCTTCAGTAAGATCAGTCCAACAAGGGAAGAGTGATGTGACATTTTGTAGTGCTTTATTGACCATACAAAAAGTGACTGTGATTTTGTCCTTTGCATAGGTTCACAGGAGAGAAATAGCATTGCTCTGAGTCTCTTGAATCTCCCAGTAATACAGTGCTGTCAGATCAGAAAGTTTATTCTTAGCCCTGCGATATTTCTGCTATTAACATTGCACAATAGAAGGGTATATCCGAGGAAACATGGCTAAAATGTCTAGACAGCTTCGTATGTACTTGCAGTGTCATAGTACCTTCTCCCTCTTATCATACACTTTTTTATACTTTTAATTAAAATACTCTATCACTGTTCTGGCATAAATGGCAGCTTGTGATACAGCTTTTGCCTTCCAATACATAACATCTCATTTGTCAATCAGTAATAACTAAAGGTATACTTTACAAATTCCACAGCAGAAAATGCAATGAACTGCATATCACCCCTATCTTCAGATTACCCTTTCAGTCAAATGCTTTCCAGAAGCCAAGTCATTAAGTACAGGTCTTCTCTTCCAAATCCTGAATACTGATAAAGTTTTTACATCTGTGATCTTAAGTTCAAAGGTGTGTGGGGTGTATGTGTGGGAACACAAAATGAACAACTTAGCAGTCCTCTAACAAATCAGTGTGGAGAAAGTCTCGGTTAGCAACGTTTAAAAAACAGGTAATCGACGGTTAATGACAGTAGTTTATAACAAAGAAGGAAGGTATCTTCTTACAGATGTGTTTTAGTGGTTCATTCTGACCCTGATTCTTTCCTTTGGAGTAAGTAAAACCCCTGGCTGTGAGAGGCTGAGCGCAAGCAGGAGCTTTCTGTAATATGAAATGTGTTTGCCAGGGAACTCTTGGTAGACTTTTGAAACTCACACATTTTTAATGTTCACAGAGGGGCCATTTTGATTTGAAACCAAGGACTGGATTATTTATATCACATTTATGCCTGCCTATACATTCTGGAATCAATTAAAATGTGTGACATCTGAAGCTCCACTAAACTCTGTCAATATTTGTGCAAATAAATATCTAAATAAACCCCCTCCTTCCCCCAAAAAAGGCAAAACCCCAAAATCAATTCCCTCCCCTCCCATTCTCATATTTGGCATAGAAAGAGCACTTTTTCAGCAGGATCTAGCATGCCTATTTAAGTTATCACCCATCTGACTTCTTGCATATTATATTTAATGTTGAACCATGGTCCAAAAATACCGAACTGTTTCTACTCTCCGTAGTACTGGTACTTACATGGAAACTGTGATGCATCCTATACTAGCCACTCCCAGAAACGTAGTGCAGCCGCTCCTCTTTATGTGAACCTTTTGGGAGGCTACATGGTAGAAATGTTTGGCAAGATTAAAATTACCCACTTACAAAGTAACGCTACTGAAGCACCTACATTATGGAGTAAGCTTTTACAGGAAAAACAGATGATGAAAATGTGTTGCTATGTTACATTTCATCATGTGGCCAAAAGGATTTTAAAAAATTTAGAGTCCCTGTCTTAAATTCTAGAACTACAGTGAATTTTTATTTGCCCAGATAAAATACTTCAGATTACCTGATGTCAGGTTGCTTCTACCAAATGCCAAAGCTGAAACAGTTTAAATAGTTCTTATAGACTTTGTCAAGCCCTGGAGGCTTCCCAGCTTAGTCAATAAGGATGGGCTCTATGATGATATATAGTGAGTTACAGAGCCTAGGCTAGGAGAATCATATTTTTAAATCAGATTTTGCCAGAAGATTTCTACAATTGATTATTATTTAATTTCTTTATCTTCCTATATATAAAAAGGTACCTTACAGGATGCACTCAGGAGTTAATATTGCCTTCAAAACCCAGCTTGAGTGGGTTTTTTGAAGATGAAGTGTTTCCCCAGTCAAAATATTTCTGAAACATTCAGCATTGTAGAGGTTAGAAAATTTCTTTCTGTGAAAGAAAATTCCTTCTGGTCCAAAGAAGGGCAGCAAAGCTGGTGAAGGATCTGAAGAATAAGACTTCTGAGGAATGGCTAAGGGAACTGGGAGTGTTTAGTCTGGAGAAAAGAAGGCTAAGGGGGACCTTATCACTCCCTACAACTACCTGAAAGGAGGAAAGAGGAGGTGGCTGGTATCTTTACCCAAGTAACAAGTGATAGGACAAGAGGTAACAGACTCAAGCTGCGCCAGGGGAGATTTAGATTGGATATTAGGAAAAATTTCTCCACCAGAAGGGTGATCAGGCATTGGAACAGACTGCCAGGGAATCACTATACCTGAAAGTGTTCAAAAACCTTGTAGATGAGGCCATTAGTGACATGGCTTAGTGGTGGCCTTGGCAGTGCTGGGGTAAAGGTTGAACATGATGATCTTGGAGGTCTTTTCCAACCTAGCTGATTCTGTGATTCTGTAATTCAAGGAATGCTATTTAATGTCTTTGTGTATTACTGTAGTCTGCATGGTGTTGGTAAAAGTGAGTGGGAAAAAGAGAAATACCAGAGGTGTACTGGCCAATTTGTGAATGGAAACAGAACTAGGAGTGGAATGAATCATAAGTGCTCCTCTGCTTTCTACATGATATGATACAATAGTCACAGAGAGCCTAGGCCGCTGTTGTATCTCTCTGTATGGCAGGCTCACACACGGCAAGAAAAATTCAAGCTGCCGGTGGTTTTGTGCTTCACTTGTACAGCCCAAAACAACCCCTCTCTGCTCAGCTACTGTAGGTTTTCTACTGTGCGTTGCAAAGATTTTTCATTGAATATAACAGAAATAGTAACTACTTCAAATACAAAGTAGCTATGGAACATATCTTCTGCCTTTTGAATAGCAAAACCTGTTTTGTTTGTTTTAATTCATACAGATGGAGTTTCTACTGAGAACACACATTCTGAACGACATTCCTTAAAATAAAGTTTTCAAAAGAAATGAAGTGTTCTTTTAAGAATACTCATTTTTGTTCACATTGTTCTTCAAACAGATCAATATTTTCCTCCTGATCTCTCTCTTAACCTGATATTGGGAAGATCTGAAGATTCTAATCTCTTGCACAAGCAATACTGCAACTCCAGATGCATTATTAACCTGAAAAGTGTTGAGAGAAAATAGTTAGCCTCAGACATACCGAAAAGCCCACTGAAGTCAGTCACAATATTTCTGCCTCTTCAGATTGAAAAGTTTTTTGGGCCAAACTAAATCCAAGTTAAGCATCACATTTAGTATTTTTAGAAAAGTTGAGTGGCAGAGGTTGATAGTGTACCTGTATTATAGATATGCGGCATGCTGGGCCCATGTGAAAACAGTGCTGATGCAATATATTTTATAATGATATATAAAGAGAAAGTGGAAACATTATCTGGGCAGTGATCAAAACCACAGACTTTTCATCTTCTATAGTACTTCATCTGAGCTTGTACCAGGATTTCCTCTTGATAGATATTTGCCATAAAGTAGTTTTGTACTAGGGAATACTATGGGCTTGATGAAGTGAGTAAACAACAAGGAGAAAGGAAACATGGAGGTGCATCTTAATGAAAAAAGGAAACAAACAAGCCAACAGTTAGAGACTGTGCATTATTAAACAATTATTTGTGCAGCTAAAATTGAAAAAAAAAAAAGAAGAAGAAAAAAAAAGGGAAGATTTTCAGTCTGTAATTTTTTTTATACACAAATCTTCTAAGCTAGTTTGGACTCACTTCTCATGAAGGGAACTACATTCTCTCTTGGTACATCAAAAATGATTTTTTTTTTCTCTGAATAACTATGCAGTTCTAAATGCAACTGGTAGTTTGAAGGAAGTGAGTAGAGAAGGATATTAGAAAACGCTGAAGTACAATGGACACACAAAAGAAGGATGATTTTTTTCGTCTTTTGACCTATTTTTGTGTGTAGAATTAGATAAACAAAATGCGTATCTGCACTTAAGCTTACTGTCTTCAGAATCGCTATACTTAGGCAGTTGATAAGCATTTGTTGGAAATGATGCCACTTTGTCCAAGAGGCTTTGGGTTTTTTTAAATACCCCAAAGTACCAAGTAATACAAATCTTTTCTTTATTGAGAAAATTCTGTTCTTATAAATATATTCATGCCTACAATCTTTTTCTCCTAAAGAGTTTTCTATTCTTCTAGAAAAGACAGTAGACACTCCTCAGCATCACTTGCAATGTGGTTTAAGGGCATACATTGCGATAACTATTTAATTAAAAAACATAAATTTACATCCAATGCTATCAGGCCAGAACTAATCTTTCCCCAATTTCTGTAGACAGATAAAAAATGTCTACCATTTACTTTATATATATCCCAGATCAAGTATGATTTCATCTTAAAAAAAAAAAAAAATGGCTAAAATGTTGGCTTTGTTATTTTAGTTAGGAAAGAAAAAAAAAAAATAAAGAAAACCAAACAAAACCCCACCAGAACATAAACTATTAAAAAAAAATACAAAAAATTTAATATATAGTCAGAGATTTATTTTAATACAAATTAAAAAATGGGGAAGACAAAATCCCTTGGAATCCCCTTCCTAGTCCTAGCAAGGTAAGGATAAAGCTATTAGTAAAGGATGGGTTAAATTACCAATGCATTTAGATGTATTTTCTCTCAGTCTTTTGGTGTGCAGAGGAGAGAGCTGCTGCTGTTTAGTTGGATGCTATTTTGTACTCTGCTGATAAGCACAGTTTGAATGGGTAAAAATATAGGAGAGCTTGTTCCTAATGAAACTGCTGAAATTCTTTTGAGATATTACTGCCATTACAGAAGAGGTAAATACAATGTATGTGATGTACTTAAATTTCCAAGAAACACCTTATGGAGTATTTCATCTGATATTTCTGGCTTAATTGAAATGCTATTTAGTATTAGATAAACAAGATGCTGAATGCAGTTGAAACAAGAAAGCTACTATATTAGTTGAGAGCTCACTGATCTAGTTGAGCATCTAATACACGAAGGTTATCTTGACCCATTCAGTGCCATATTATGACTATTTTCACCCCACTGCCTTTCAGTCTAAAGGTCCTTAAATAAGAATGTGTCTCTTAGATTAGATTATATTCTTGTCTTTAGTGTTCTTATGTGTTTTTCTCTAACAAGTTATGACCATAAAACTATACTTCATGTATCACAGGAAAACAGAAAAAGAAATGCTTTCATCACAATTATTATTATATACAATATCCATACTTCGTAATTTATACCACAAGTACTTGCTTATAAATTAATTGTGAAATTCAGAAGTAATTCCCAATTCCAGTGTCTAGGATTGATGATCTACTGCAAACCTCTGTTTGTTTGAGGAAATTAGTTCATTCTGTATTGTTCTCATTGAAAAGTCAGCTTTGAAAACAATTTTTCTTGCTTTTTTAATAACTCTTGATCTGCACTCAAAGTCTTTATAACTGACAGGAAAGCAAATTTGTTCTTCTATGAAATAACTGAATTTCATACGGGCTACACTGCTACCACTGGAGACAGAACAGATACCTGCATTTTGATTATGGCTGTACCTTTTGCTAAGGACTCCAACACTTTTTTAATTAACCCTTCTTAGGTAAATATGACTACCAGTATTGGCTGAGGTTATGACTGCCTCAGGCTAATTTTGTAATATTTTGTAGCTAGTCAGATCAGCAAAATATGTGATTTTGCTTTTTTCAAATACAATAAAAACAGGGGTGATTTATCCTTAGCAGCTAATTTCAATTGCCTGCTATGTTTCAGAGCAGCACCTTAAAAGCTGTTCTCACCTGTAGCCCAAGACATTACTTTCAAAAATTCACAGGTTTAGGTGATCTGAGGTTTCTTGCAGGTCATCACCCGGCAGACCAAATGATATGGGAATCCTGTGGAGCACAGTGGAGCCAAGTTCATGTAATGAAACACAAGGGGTTTTGGTGACTTGGCCCTGGTTTTGACAGTCACTGTGAAAAAGGAGACAAGAATTGCATGAGAAAAAGTGCTGAGAAGAAATTACAACTTAGCCAAAGATTTAGATGTAGAAGATGTTTGCAACTGGTTGATGTAAGAGATCTGGGTTGAGGAACTGCAGCTAACTGTATCAAGGTATGTTATAGTTGGGAAACATGATTCAGAATGAATTTGAGTTCTGGGAAAGGTTCAGGGAAGAGGAATGAAGAAAATTGCTGTGCTGAGTATGACAAGATGAGAGCGGATCATGCTTGAGGATCAGGGTTTGAAAAGAGAAATAAGAAAAGCAATCTATGTCTGACAGTCCGGGTTTTTTAGGAAACTAGAGGCATAACTCACTTTTCCTCAGACAATTCTGTTGCTGCCCACAAAGTAACAAAACCAGTGGCAGTATGGAGCTATAGATATTCACTCAGAGATCTGCAACCTACAGCAGCTATATTTTGGGTTTTTTTCATTAGTTTGAAAGGTAGAAATCTATTAAACATCTCTAAATGTTCAAACTGATTTATAAATCGTGTGGTTGTTAACATTGACCCAGGGAGTTGTACAATTGGGGTTTTTTTACAGGATTTTGAGGTGGTGGTTGTTTTTAAATCACTCATTAGAATATGCAGGTGGTTCAAATACAGTGAAGTTTCACAAACATACCCATGAAAACTTGGGTTGTCAGCAACTATGTACATTTTTATCCAGACCAAAATTACAGGTTGATGCATTATGTTCTAATTAATTTGACCTTTATTTCCCCTTTTATCTGAGATTCATGGTCTAACAGTTCATCACTCATAAGAAACGTCAGATTTCTTCGTCAACTCAAATCTCTGTTCACTTCAGCTGTCTGTTTTATTTAGTTTCTGAATAAATTACAACATGAAAGTAGAATTATAATTTAGCATATATGATACCAAATGTCAGGGACTTATGCTCAGAGCCTCAACAACTAAGAAGTTTTTTAATTTGTGTGAAGAATGTAATACAGCTTATTTAAAACACTTTGTACATGACCCTTTTCCTAATACAGCTTCTTTACAATACTTCGTACATGATCCTTTTCCTTGCTGTGGGTTGCCATGATTTCCAAATGATCGTTTCCTCCTCATAATATTGAGTTCCTTCGTTTCACAGTTCAGCTGTAAGACAGTTGGCAATGAACCACACAATGAAGTGAAGCTGTTACTGTGAACTTTACACACCCTTCTGGGGTATATCATCTTTGACACAATATCTCTAATTCCACAGATGATGTGAAGTGTGGGCTGATTAATATTTGATCCCTGCTAGTAGTGGCAAAGCACTTATTACTACAAACAATAGATGTACAGAGATAGGACTAGATTATTTCCCACTGTCCTTGCCAAACCCTTTATTAAAAGAATCTGAGATTGAGAGTATCTGCCACTCAGCCAAAGAAGATGACAGCAGCCTAGTAGCTGAGGATGTGCTCACCCCTGTCACAGCTTGCTTAAAACAATCACAATTTTATATGAAACCTATCAGCATGTATAGACAATAGCAGTGAAATACTGAAGAAGAATCTTCAGGAGTCTGCTGTGCTTGAGCTATTGTTTACTTTGTCCTCCCTTCTGAGTAGGCTGTTAAAATAAATATGTGGTTTTGTTAATCCATTGCAGTAGTTCCTCTGCAGAGAGTAGCTCTCTCATCAGTGCTACTAAACCTCTACATTATCGCTATTGCCCTTGCCCACATCTTTCCACTACCACTTTGGGATACTTGGAATATAAATGCACTGAATGAAAACTGATACTTAAAATTTAAGATCCTCTGAAGAAAAGAACTACATTAATGTAAAGCATCATTATTAAGGAATAACATCTGAATCGCAGGCCATTAACCCAGTCAGTCATTAATCCCAGAGAAATCCTCCATGCTGAACTCTTTACTGTTATTATTGTAAGCAGAATACAAAGCAAAGAATCAATCCCACAGGTATACTGACTCTTTAGTGGGTGATGCTGCTTTTATATTGCATGCTATAATTACTGTGCACATTAGCTAGTCTGTTTTCAGTGTAACACTAGCAATAGCAAGTAAAGAGAAATGCTTCCTGAGTATTGAATCCAAATATGAGAAATATTTGTAGTCCCCATGCTCTGAGCAAAGATACATGAAATGAGTCTTTCTCCCCAGGAGGTACTTCATTCTAATAGCTGTTCCCTGCTAGGAACACACTGCTGCCTCAGTCCTCTCTTCCTCCAAGCACCAGGAATACACTTCCCATCTTGGTTTGGAGACAGAGGCAGCAAGTGTCCTTAACAAGGGGCTCTGTGCCACAACCTTTCCAGCAGCAGGTCTTCACAGTTTGAGAAAAAGTGGGCTGAAGTGTCACATGTAGTATTGATAGTGAACCACGCCTCTGTTTCAGAACTAGGATTATAAAGCAACCAAGGATGAGGTGCAGTAGAGAAACCCTCATTTTGGATGAGATTGCAGGCAGAGATTTTGTTGCTAAGGTATAGACATATATAGCAGAAAGAAAGGAAAGAGGAGGCAGCTGCAGCACAATTACCTGCCGAGGGTCATCAGTGGACATCCAGATATAGAACATACCATGTCTTCTTTGTGGCTACTGTTTTCTGTGCTAGCTGCAGTTGTGCTTGTGCATGCTGCAGTCTCACTCCTATGTAAGCACTTCCCTGACTATGCATTTCTTTAAATTATTCCTCCTTTGTTTTGGGATATTTTCTTCCCCCCTGTCTCTGTGCTGTTACATTTCAGTTGCAGTCTATTTATATCACCTCCGGTTCTTTGGGAAGAAATGTTCTCAAAGGAGATCTTGAAACAAGTTAGTTTAATCTTCCAACTTTGTTGTCAATATTTAAAAATGAGGCAGGCAGAACTCTTCACTTGCTGTTTCTCATTTTCATGAAAAGAAGATCAATTTGCAGCCATTCTGTGTGTACAGTGACAGAAAGATCTTTTGTATTTCTTGTGTCTTTAATAGAGGGTTTGACAGGACCTGTTTTAAAGACTGTCTTACTGATGGCAGAGTGGGGTTTTTCCTGGCCATTTGGTTGACCCAAATATAGTTCAACAGAAAAAGGAATGGGTTTTTTAATGACAGACCCCTTATTTGCACATTTTTAAACTTCAGTGCTGAGAGAGAGGCCCAGGGAGATTTAGTGAGACATTCACATGGTAGGTTGATCACTGGCCCTTGGTCACTGATGCTACCATAGGTCGCTACACTTACTGCACACATGCACGAGGTAACTTCCCATAAAGAACAGAAATTGAAAACTATTCAAAAGGCAATATCCAAAATTCAATGACATAGATTATAGAATATGGTGATTTACTATGCGCTTATTGACTATAATAATTGGTGCATTTTTTTTTCTGAGATTATTGATTTTTGAAGATTGTTCTCGGGAGTCTCATTGAAAATCTTTCAAGGCCAGTGGTGTCAACTGTGATAAGCTACAATGAGTTCCAATTTAATGTATTCCTTTGCTTAACTCCTTTGGTACTTTACACTTGAACAGATATGACAGATCTTCTGGCAACATTTATATGAATATAAGATATATTAAATAATATGTTACATTTCAAACCTCCTTGGAGCAGTTTCCATGGAGACCAAAGGCATCCACTGGAAATTAAAATATGGAGGATCTCGACTTATGGGATGGAAATATTTGATATAAGGTTTTGAAATCTTGTTTCAGGAGGTAGGAATTCACATGCCTGGTTAATTAGGGCAGTATTAATTTTGTATGCATGATTGTGAAAAATTAGGAAGCAAATTAGACACTTTTTAAAAGAAATACATTATTTTTAAAGAACTATGTACTGGAAAGATTAAATTCACTCCTTTACTGAACAACGAGCAAACAATCAGGCTTAATGCAGGGACTTCTGTAAAAAAAAAGGAGGGCTCGAGATCCAGTTTTCACATGCAGCTGAACAATATGGAACAAAGCACCATCCTTCAGCTGCACAAACCCCAGGTGAGAGGTGTGTAACGGCAGCTCCCTGCTAGTGAGACCTGCCTGCTGAATATGTGTAGCAGTATAAGTTCCTTCTTTTGGTCTTTTCTCCATTCTGTTCACTTTATGCCTGTTACAGAGGAATGCTTTCTATTATGGCAGACAAATCTGCTCCAGTTATATTCTACCCCATTTTAAAGCATTCCTAAGAGATGCCCTGCAAATCCAGGCATGGATGATTTTGCCCTGAAATGGACCTGACTTAACAGAAAATCAACAAACAAATAACTCTCCCCCATTACCTGACACACATAAAATAATTGGTACTAACTACTGAGATGAATACACTTTAGGCTCCAGCTTCTTTGTTTGGAATTAATATATTGTGCTTAAATTGCTGTGCAGAGAACTTCCTTACAGTGAGAGATAGCTCCCAGAAGCAGATTTCCATTCTGCTGATCAGCTTCTGAAAATTGAAATGCCCAGTCTAATCTTTGATACTAAGTCTGTGTTTTTATTAATCTAAATAATATTTAGCTGTCAGAAATTGTGTTACCAGAAGTGATGCTGTTTCTATCAATATATAAATATTTTCAAATTTTTTTGCTTAACAAATATAAGATTGCTCGAAAGTTGTGAAGAACCATAAGAACAAGAAAAAGAGAAGGAATAAAAATAAAATGGTTATGCTGTGAATTAAAAGTTTATTTGGAGAGGGGAGGAAATCTATCTTCTATATTCTTATCAAGATTAATAACTATAACGAGTATGATGTCTAACGACTGGAAATACTTTGTGTCCTTTGTGGAAATACTGTGTAATCACCAGCATGTGATGATGGTCAGGAGATCAAATAAGGACAAACTGATAGTGATAATTACAGTCATTTATTTCATTCTTTAAGAGATTGCTGCAAGAAAGAAAACATGTTAGATATAAAAACAGATGGCAAAGAGACCTTTGCAAAGGTCAGCATTAGGAAAAATCTTAGAATTATCTAAGTGGATCAGACACATGTAATTTATCTCAGAGAATTAAAAAATAGAAGTAAAAACCACTTGATATTCAGAAGAAGATAATGAACAACATTGCTGAAAGGAAGCAAACAGTACTAGTAGCAGGAGGTGAAAGATCAGTCAGTTTGGCCTCTAATTATTGGCTTATTAAATTCTATGCTGATTCAGAAATTGGGTATGTGTGTACAGAAACGGTTTTAAAGCTACATAATATTGACAGAATCTGTATTTGATTAACTAAGAGAAAAAATGTATTTGGCTTTCACCTTGAGCAAGTTGCTTTTTAGATTATAAAAGCCTGAACTCAGAGTTCTTGATCAAAGCCCCTAGCATACTTTTGGTCTCCTTCATCCAGAGTCCAGTCCTTTCATCTTCTCTAGTCTACACAGGCCAATCATCCTGAAAAATATTTAATTCCTTCTTAATGGAATTATATTAAAAACAAAACCAAACAACAGGAGAGCAGTAAATAGAGATTTTTAAAGAATTAAAATAAATATCCTCTGAAGGATATCCAGAAGAAGTAAAAGACTTGATTTGTCAGTGTAATCTTGAGATTTTAAGAAATTCACAGAGCCCTCGTGTTACATTTATAACATTTTCAAGCTTTTTTCCATTGTTATGGAGACTGGAAATTTGCACCTCTTCAACTTGATTTTGTTTTAAAGGAATGAGAGCTGAGTTATCTAATAATTCGTCTGCAAATGCCACTAGAGGCCATGAGGAAAAAGAAGATGAATATTGCAGAAGTTTTCATGAAGGTATTGGTGTTAACAATACTACTGTGGCATTTTGTAAGAAACCTATATGTATTAGTAAGAGCTGCAGCAAGCTGTGCACAAGTGCAGCTAGCTGCCATTTTTCTCTCTAAAGGCTCCTTTCTTTCCTATTTGATAGAGTATAAAAACACAGTTACATATCCAATATCTGCAAGTGTATTTCATTGCAAACAAGATCAAAAAGCATTTGTTGCTTCGCAATCTTGAAGGGGTCCTCTTGGTAGTGGTTATACATCTTCATGAAAAAATGGATTTTCTCCTATGAGAATCTTCTCTTGCCCTGAAGCGATCCCTGAAAGCTATGAAAATATTAGCCATATATTGTAAAGAAACAAATATTCCAGATATGTCTGATTCTCTCCAATATTCCAGATGTGTCATCAATTACAGAGGAGGGCAGCACAAAGAGAATCTTTGATCCTTTTTATAGTTTGCAGTAACTTTCTGTTTAAAATAAAATATTAATTAGCGATTAATACTGGAAAAGGAATTCTCATTTGTCTGACTGAAATCTACTCCTGGAAAGAATTGATTTTAATACCTTTCACATGGTGCTAGTAGCATGGCAGCACCACCTGACACTGATTATGCTGTTAAGAGAGTGGGTTTGAAAGTCAAATAAAAGCCAGCATCGGCTCCTTTTGTCCCAGCATTGGCACTGGAAAGGCAGCTGTCTCAATATCCAGCTTCTGTGATTGAATTTGCTCATCTCTTCATCAGCAGTTGATCTAACTTTATTTGTTGTAAGTACAAAATTTTTTTTATATGTTTGAAAAAAATCAAATTATGATTTCTGGAAATAAGAGGAGAGAAAAATACAGTTTTCCTGATGTGTATTTAAGTAACACACAGTTTGAGGTGAAGGGTATATTATCCTCAGTCACATCTAAAATATTGGAGGCAAAAGCAGTAGAAGAAGCAATATTGAGGGGGGGGGTTGCTGGTTATGGTTTTAAGTAAGAGGAATTTATAGGACTTGGGTTTTGTTTGTTTTTTTCCCAGGAAAAAAGAAAAACAGAAGAGTTCTATACTGTATTTCATTTATTTGAGAATAATAACAAGTCAAATCCTGCCATAACCTAATGTGTATGGGCAGTCCTGTAGGGCACTATGCAGACATTTAAACTCTTCTAAGTGGATTAATTTAAAGTGTTAAGGACTTAGGTTTTTGTGTTTCTCTTGATACTGAATACAAGGTGAAGTTGAAGTTTTATGTGATTAGATACTATTTTTTGCCTTCCTTTATTGTGAGATGTAGTGAAGCTTTCTCATTTCTAGTATGATAGTTGGTTATTAACAGACCTATATTTCTAAAAAACAATGAAAAAGACTATGGCTTACTTCTATTTAACAAATGTATGGGCAGCAAGGAAAAGATTATTCAAGTATCAAAAGGAGAACTTGCTCTAGTCTATCAAAATATTTGGTAAGTTGAACAGAGGCCTTGTCAGCCTTATTCAGGACAACTGTTCTTACAGTGAAAAATTAATGGTTGCACATGGCAGCATTTAAGACAGTTTACATTTTTACTCAAATAGTTTTCTGTCAATACACGTCTGTATTGGGAAGACTGGAGTCTTTAGAGGAGATTTTGGAAAAGAATAATGATTTTCTGGATTTCTGTTTTGTGATGTGCTAAAGTATTCTCAGGGAAGAACATAAAGTGGAGTCCTTCAAATGGACTTTGAAAATTAGGGCAGAATTTTGTGTTTGAGAAAGCAGTAATGGTGAGCTTGAAGAAGAAGATTATTATACCAGAGAAAAGCTAAGCAGTGTCTTGTCAGAACCCTTTTAAATGCTTCTGAAAAAAGACTTGAAAGGCATCAATACTTAAGAGGAAGGCAGGATCAGGGCATGGACAACAAAGGTGGATACCAGAAAATGTGTTGGGATGTTGTTTTTATACGTCCTAAGGAAATAGGGGAAGTTGGAGAACTAAATCGTACCAGTTTGTAGCAATAGACAATCTAATGTTCAGTTTTCCTAACAACTAACAATCTAGCACTTAGACACATACTTATCCATTGCATAACTCTGGTCTGTGTTCAACATTTGTCTCTTTTAGTTTCATTTCATGTTCTTTCCCTTTGAAATACATTGTTTCTACAGTAAGTAATGTCAGCAGTTCAAGCAACAATAGGTTACCCTGCTACAAATACACCAATTCAGCTTGTTAAATGCACTTTAAATATATGAAGTGACTTGTGAACTTAGCATAAAGCTAAGGTAAGGAGCGTTTTAATGATCCTCATATAATGAAGTATTTCAATAGTGAAAAAGGACCTTACTGTAAAAATGAAATATAATTCTGTGTATTATACAAAAAGTTTCTGAGAAACTGACTGTCATGCTGGTGCCTTCCAAGGCTTTTTAATAAATTGAGAATCAAATTGGGGCTGTGAGAGCAGTTCTTAGTGAAAATAGACTCTGAAGAAGAATTAACAACTTTTGTTGCTTTATGGCTATTCAGTCTGTCCTCTTAGCAAAATGTTGAAGTCCTAAATATGTCTGTTTTTTAAAAAAATGCATGAGACAGTAATAATCCTGCTACTAGCTTTAAGGCTGTGAATATTACGAAATTGTATTCCGAGTCATTGTTGAAATATCACCATGACTGCAAAAACAATAGAAAATTGCTCACTGGCAAATGACATCTAAAGAAAAATTTCTGCATTTTAGAAATTGAAATCTAATTAATTCCTCTGTGCTTATAAATGGCCTAATATAAAATTCTGGGGTTTCACCTGAAAGTGTTGCTAGTTAAACACGCGTTTGTGCTCTCTTAAGCATTTAAGGTCAGGAATTCTAACAGTTTTGTAACTTAAGCTTATTTTATGATTGAAATGCACCTCTAGGAAGATGGTTATAGTTAAAAAAGAAGGTAACACAACTCACAATAATTCTAATTTCCCATTGTAACATCTGAGGAGACTCAGCTGCTGAGATGACAACAAATTTTAATTTTAATAGAGTATTAATATCTGTAAGAAGGTTTGTGTATCTGGTATTCAGCTTTCCAGAAAAACTGGTAAGATTGAGTTCAATAAGTATACTAAATTAGCTTATGTTCTAATTTTAAATAATCAGTGAAAACTACTTAATGTTGTAAAAGTTTTTCCAGCTATGATGCTTTTGGTTTTGTTTTAGTGCAAATATTTTTTTCCTTTCAGTACTTTTTTCAGATTATACTCTTATTTGCAGTAACTTCTCAGAACTATGAAAAATGAAAGTGTTTCCATACAGTTTGCATACTTTTACACCTGGCAGAACAGTGATTTTATTTATTTATTTTTTAACCCAATTTTGGGAACTGGAATGAATGAATGGAACTTTTGTTTTAGCTTCCTTTCCTAAGGAAATGAAGCTTATATGATTGTTTCCCTTGCTTCAGGAGCCAGTGAGAATCTTAAAAGTAATTGAGTTCCTAAAGAATTTCATGAAAATAATTAGTGACACAGAATTCTTTTTCTCACAAAGGAAGAGTTTTAGTGCAGGTGTTGTGCATAGATACTTGGAGGTACCCCAGGTAGCTGATGCTACAGTGGATGTGAGAAAGCAAATTTAGCATATTGTGGTGGAACTATGTGGCACAAATTCACGCAAAACTTGGCTTAATTACTTTCACAGTTTTCAGAAACTCACTCTTGTTTCTAAAGCAATGAACCAAACAAGCCATCTCCAAAGAAGATTGCAACTCCAAAGGAAAGATCAGTGGTAATGGGTAAAAATTACTCCTGGGGAGATGCTGCTTGAACCCTAGAGGAAAATTTTTCACTCTGAGAACAATCAGCCATTGGAACAATCTCACCAGGGAAATGGTGGATTACCCAGTGCTGGTAACTTTTAAGATTCAGCTGGACAGAATGCTGGGCCATTTAGTCTAGATCATGTTTTGCCAAGATATGTTGGACCAGATAATCCTTGAGGACTCTTCCAACCCGATATTCTATGATTCTGTGACAGTCTATGATTTTAAGGGATATCCTTACATAAGCAAGATAGGGCTAGAATTCATGGCTGACTTGCTATGAGATTGTTAGAAGAAAGGTTAAAAGCACAAAATTCTCTGGATTCAGCTGATAGGTTTGGGTTTTTGCAACGTTTTGGGCTTTTTTGCAGTTGTAATGTGGTAAAAATTAATATTTGAAGGATCTCATTCTTTCTGATTTGATTAAAGAAGATACACTTGTGTATCGCTGCTTAAAGTTGATGGCCCTTTTCTCTTTTTCTCTTTCATCTAGAAAGAGCAGCAACTTCCTTTGGCCTCAACAAAGTGACTTAAGATATAGCCTCTGGCCTTAGGCACTTGGGAGTCCCTAGCTGAAGCTAAAACACAACTAATCTCTCCTCAATTTGTACATGAGATGATCTGAGTCATTTAGCTTCCTGACTTCCTCCTCATATCCTAAGGGCAAGTAATTTCTTGGTTATTGCTCTGAAACTGGCTTTTTCTCTTCCTTCCCTACTCGTCTTCCCTGCCTCCTCCCTGCCAAAATAGCCTGGCTGTAAAACTTCCAAAGAACTTTGTTGCATTCTGATTTTAGGCTATGTTTTGCTGTCCTGGGGACTAACATGCCTTCTACACACAGGTGCAGACATTTATGTCTAAGTCATAGACAGATTTTGAGCTAATTTCTGCTTTCTTATTTTCCAGCATAGCACGATTTGTCTTCATTTCTTCCTGCCTCTCTTTCTTCTTCCCTTAAGTAAAAAATACATTTTATGCGCAACGTAAAAGGCTTTATTATAGTTTGGTCCTAGAGACCTTAAAAGTCTCGGAATTTAGGAGCTTTGAGTTTCCTGGGCCCAGAAATTCGCCTCCAGAATGCAGAACTACCACAAAGCCTTGCTTTTCTGACATTTTTCACTGTACTTCAAGCTTACTCTCTGCCAGTCAAATCCCAGAGCATGGACTGATGCATTAAGTAAGGATTTTAAGGCATAAGTGATTGCTAGCTACCCAAGGAAGTTATGAACGCTCCATCCCTGGCATTGTTCAAGTCCAGGCTGGATGAAGTCTTGGATGACATGGTTTAGTGTGAGGTGTCCCTACCATGGCAGAGGGGTTGGAACTATATAATCTTAAGGTTTTTTTCAACCCTAACTATTCTATGATTCTGGGATACAAGATTGTTTTGAAAGATGACATAAAATTAAATACAATCAAGCACAACATTTTCTTGCGGAAAATGCCAAGGGATGAGGTAAAGAAGTACATCATTATTATCATGGGGACATGAAACCGTTGGAGTGACTCCAGAGGAGGATCACAAAGATGATCAGAGGGCAAGAGAGCGTCTCCTATGAAGACAGGCTTAGAGCTGGGCTTCTTCAGCCTGGGGAAGAGAATGCTCTAGGAATACCTTAGAGCAGCTTCCAGTGCCTAAAGGGGCCCCACAAAAAAGCTGGAGAGAGACTTGTCTCAAGGGTATGTAGTGATAGGATAAGGAGTAATGGCTTTAATTTGAAAGACGATAGATTTAGATTAGATATTAGGAAGAAGTTCTTCACTGCGATGGTGGTGAGACAATGGAACAGGTTATCCAGAGAAGCTGCGGCTGCCCCATCCCTGGCAGTGTTCAAGGCCAGGTTGGACAGGGCTTTCAGCAACCTGGTTTAGCAGAAGGTGTCTCTGTCCATAGCAGGGGGGCTGGAACTAGATGACCTTTCAAGTCCCTTCCAACCCAAACCATTCTATTATTCTTCCGGATGTCTCCAAGAAGTTTCTGCATGTTAACATTTGTAGTTACTGCAGCTAATCAGTTCCCTGCTGAAAAATAGTTTTCTTCTTATAAGAACCCAGGTAGTGAACATGAAAGATTGTTTTGATAAATACATTCTGCATTGGGAGAAAGCCATTCCTCAAGGACACAGCTCAGGTCGGTGTTTGCGAACTCATCAGTTATATGGAAATATTCAAAGAAAATCATCCTACATTCACTAGCACTGTTGATCAGTTGGCTTGTTATAAACAGTACCAGAAACCAAGCGCCTGTGTTGTACTTTATGCCTAGTTACAAATACTTTTACTAAATTTATCAAAGCAGCAGTCAGAATAGAAAGAAAACAAAAATATACAGGCATGAAACTTAATGTGTTCAAATTGGATCTTGTTCTGAAGAGTTAAAAAAGAAAAAAAATTGAGAGGCAAAAGGAAATTTTTCACAGTATTCTTATCAAATTATTTCGCATCTTATTTTCTTTACTTTCTGACTTTTTTGTTTTCTTTTGTTTGGATTACTTGTAATGTGACAAAATCAGGTGTTCTCACAGGTCATAAGACTTTACAATTATAGAACCTTAGCTGAAAGAAACTGGAGAGGTTCTTTTATAAGTCCGATTCCCCAGGCTTTGTCAGATATGTTTATCAAGTATTGAAAAGGTTTGAATTAAAAAAATGTGTTCTAAGACAAAAACTGGGTGCTGGAGAAAGATACTTGCAATTCTTATCCAACAGCTCTGGAGTTACTTATACAAAACTCTTTGCCCTTTATGGACTTGGTCCACTGCCTGAAGTAATATTAGTGCATGTGTCTTGAAATGAGTACTTTTAGTGACCATGATAATTAGGCAACTGGGTGCAAGGGGACTGCAATATTCCACTTGCTATTCCCTAGTTAGACCTCTCTAAACCGAAGCTCTCATCATGGGCTTTAGGCTGTACATTTATGTAAATAAATACTCTGTGTATTTATTTAAAGCTTCTCTTTAACAAGTAAATTTACAGCACCTGCTCAAAAGAGATGCTAGTTAATGCTCCATGTATCTCTTTGCAAGGTCTCAGAAGGGGTGTCCGTTAGGGTGTTGAAATGAGACAGGCTCAGGAAAATGGTAGTTACAGTCCTCTCTTGAAGGACATGTGACAGCTGTCAGAAGCCATTCTTGCTGAGCAGCTGGATGTTTTATTTTTCTTTCTTTGTCCAAGTACTTTCCAAAGTGTTTTGAATTTATGTGTCTTGGCATGCTTCCTTAGACACAGCTAGCTATATTGAATCATAATGTAAATGTGGAATCGGAACTTGCAGTTATGAAAGATCCTGATCAAGGGTAAGTAACAGCATAAGGAATAAGCATTGCAGAGGTGCGTGATGCAAACATCTATGAAATGGGCTGATTGAGCAGTCAAGAAAGCAGAGTCTGATGAATGTCACTTCTTAATGTGAAGGCCATAGGTATAATTTACCCAGCTGTCATAAGTACTACTAAAATTCACAGGGAAAAACTACAATAATCTAAGAGAATATCTTTAACTATGTGTTCCTGGGGCATCCATACCATATAATTGCCAGCATGAACTGTGAAAACGTGATGACAGTGGCTGATTTTCTGTTGTAATTCTGGACCATTTCCCATTCTCTAATCAAAGAAGTTTACTGACCCAGAATTATATTAAAACCAAACAGTTTTCTATGAGTTTTCCACAGTGTGCTAGAAAAATAAATGTTTAAACAATTTCATCCCTAGTGTAAAATCTTGTTATATATTTTTTCCCTCATCAGGTAATCAAAAGAGAAATAGATCCCAAATCTGCAGGGGTAGAATATAATTTCTATTAGAATTAATGTAGTGCTTGTTGTGCATGTAGTGATGCTATCACATTGTCTTGTAAACACTATTCCTATTGTCTCATTTATATCAGATATTACGGGTAGTCTTTGTTTCATTCTTTTTGACTGCAAGCTCCTTATAGCAGGGACTCTCTTACTCAGTAGAGTGCCTAACAGAGGTGTTTAATATAGCTTGGCTCTTGTGTATGATCACAGTTAGCTATGGATTAATAGCACAGTTAGGCTGTGTGGTGAGTAGAATGGTCCCTAACTTTATCATAGACAAGATTAATCACTGATATTTGCTCTTTAATCTCCTTTATCACCTCTAAATACCTCTGTCTTTCTCCTTGTACTGCCGTTTCTCACAGTTGTCTTAACTGTCTTGATTTTTAGTACCCGGCAAACCACCAGATCTGATTTTGGGTGGGTCTTACTCCATTCTGCTACTTGGTTTTACCTTTGAAATGTTACTAGGGGCATGGTTGAAGGAGGACACAACTGGGCTCAATATCTTGTTGGCAGCTTAGTGAATGTCATTGCTTAATGCCTCAATCAGCTTAATTGCAAAGTGTAAGCAATGATTTTGCCATTTTTTAATGATAAGTCTTGGTACCTCTTAATGAAATGTGCTAAATGAGAGTTAAATATTATAAAGTTGTTACTCAAAGCTGCAAGGAACATTTGGTTGGATGATGCAATATATTTAGTATTACTCGGCGTGTGTTGAAAGACTCTTTAAAGTAAAAGGGAGATCTTCCTATATGAATATAGGAATTCTGAAATAAAAAATGTTAATGTGTTAAATTAGAGTAGCTAAAGTATATACAATTAATCTCTGCCATTCATACCCTCCATGAAATTAAAAACATTAATTAATCTGAAGGTCTGAAGGAGCTTCAGTATCTACCATCACATCAATATTCTCCACACCACATGGTGAGAGAAAAGATTTCAGCCCTGTATTTCTCTAGTGAACAGCCAATAAGAGGCTCCTTTTATGTACATGATTTTATATTGCTTCTGTCCCAACAGTTCTCTCCTTTCCACCCACTACCATCTGCACCCAAAATAAAAATAATTCACTTCTGTCTATTTTAGTGGTTTATATTTGGAGATCATCAACTAAATCTGAAGGTAAAAGCATCCTCATGTTATCTGTCACCACTACTACCAGTACTAGTGTCTCAGAATACTTTCTGGAGGGGCCAAGGACTAATAGGAATTCTAAAGGAACTGCCAATACCTATTTTCTTAAACATGCATTTGTGTGCACTTGCTAGGTTTTCATAGGTCTGAGAGTACTTCTGGGGCATAGGGAACAATATTCCAGTCCAGTTTTATGTCTGAAGAAACCAAAATGCAATCATAGCTAATGATGCTCCAGATCATTCTGTGGCTAAGGGACAGAACTGGGAACAGTTACCATGAAAGCAGGCTGTTTGCTATAAATGTACTACCATAAACTTGGCTGTTGCAATAACAAACTTCTTACAGCAAATCATGTGATAAGATCTTTAAAGGCTGAAGCCCTGTTTTTTCAGAAGTGACTCATAAATCTATGCTACAATTCATGATATGAATGTTTCAGAATCACTGATTTATGTACTGATAGTAATGTAGAGACAAAAACACAGGGCAGAGTGTTATTTCACAGCAGCTACTGGTATACTGTTGCATGCTGTACTTGGTGATTATAATTGCATGAGAATACGCATCTGAGTCATATAGCCTGCTTTGGTATGTCTCTTAAAATTGTACTACACTTTTTAGGTGTACAGGCTTCCCTTTAGGAACTCTAGACACAGAAGTTTTATTAACTTGCCAAAGAATTTAGATTCTTAGATACTGTTATATCTGCGCTTTGATTATACATCTAATGAGCTTTCCAAGTTTCAAAATAGGTGCATGTGTCTTTTGCACCATCTAAATGGAAAACACCAATCTACCAAAACCTAGTCAGTTCTTACTAAAGGGTCTAGAGTTTATGGCAGGCATATTTTTTTTCTGTCCCTCTGATCTGGGTAGCCTGGATATCATCATACTAAAGACTAACTTGGAGTCTCTTGCTAGTCTCGGCAGGATCAATAATCCAGGTCTTTCATACCTATTCCATACAAGGAGTTTAAATCAGTAGTCATACCCTGAAGTGTGAGTTCTGGACAAACTTGTGCAAAATAAAGGGACAGAGAAAATATCGTACCACTTAGTACCTTGGGTATTCACAAACTGATTGGAAAAGCTGCATTCCAGTTACCCCTCAAGTGTCTGTTTAGGTAAAATTTGTATAAATGTCAAAATATGAGAAATTAAACTGCAACATAGATCTAAAAAATTGCAGTCAGTAAAATAGAAATTGTTATGTGGTACTTACAAAGTTTAAACAAAATCATTTACCATAACTGACCAATTTAATCTTCTTATGGACAATCCTGAATAAGCCTGATTTGTTCCCTTGGAAGGGTGAAATTTCTCTCTTTAGAGTAAAATCTGGGCCCTACAGGGTCAACAGGGTTCTTTGTCTCTTTTCTGTTAACCTTAGTGCAGCCTAGCTGCTTCTATTCAAATAGGATATTAAAAATGTCTTGTAAGAGGACTTCCAAATACAATTATCTTGTGGAGTGATTATATTTCCTACAAACTTGCTGTATATTCTCTTTTGTATCTTTCTCAATCTTATATTGAGCCACAAGTAAACCAAGATAATAATTTTGTCATATTTGAATTGAATACAGAAATTATTTATGACTGGGCATTATTAATGTATTTAGAATAAATCAAAGCTGCATTTACCAGACCAGTGACAGCTTTTGTTTTAGGAGGACTTCTGGTGTAATTGTATTAGGACCCTGTATTCACTAATGAAACATAACACTACAAACATAAAAATTATCTGGAAAGCAGTGGGATGCTCCTTTAATGAAGTTATCTGCGTGTAATAATGAAGAAACTGGTTCACTATACAGTCGTTTCAGAAAATCAAATCTAACAATTAGTACATGCATAATTTTCAGATTAATTCCAGTGCTCTAACTTTGAAAGATTATTTTGGCTACCAGAGTAGAAATGGGGATATTTTATGGTTGGTCTCACAGTTGTTTTCTGGTTTTTGTGATGTAATTCATGCTGCAAATTAAAGTGAACAAATGTTATCTAACCTTGGTTTTATAGTTCATTTATGATGGACGCTAATTATATTAGTTAATATACAACTAAGAAGTGCTTAGTCTGACAGTGAGGGCATGGTACAAAACAATTCAGTAGAGTTGATATTTATAATTCAGCATGATGTCTTCATTATTATCATTAGGTCTTGATACCTAACTCATGATCAGTCTTGCTTTCCATTCTTTTGATGATCAGTACTAGAGAGAGATCTGTAGAAGTGCTGTCATTTTGGGAGGCATACTGTATTTGTGCAGCACCTCTTTGATTAGGGTTCTGACCTATCAGTTGTGTTCCAAAGCACTATTGTGGTATAAATAATTGACAATTTGTTCAGTCTGGAAAAATACCTCTCTAAATGTTCATCTGTAGCTGTCTTGAATTTAAGCAGCACTGCAGTGCTTTGAGCTGGCAATCCAAACGTCTTCATTTAGAAACAAAACACCATACGGTATAATCAACTCACCACAGCAATTTTCTCCACTGCAGTATCATTAAAGTAGTATTGTAGCATAAAGAGGAAACTAAAATATGCTTGACCAATGAGAAGGCCACCAGTTTTCTGCAGTTAAAGTTATTTTTACTTATTTTGCTACTGTAATGTCTGAATGCTTCGCAGTCTAAATACATTCTCCTAACACATCCCTGACTGCTTTTACATTTTGGGCAGGATCTGAGCTAGGTATTCATGTTTGGAGAATCAACCATCACAGACTGTCATCACCATCTCAAAGGGTGGCCTAATTCTCTAGTATCACATACGTCTCTGGAAAACTGAACCTGGAAATTCCAAATATGTCCAGATAGCCAGAGGATTGCAAACCCTGCTGTGGAGTTTCTTCCTTCTGCATGGCACCATTTCACTTCTGTGAAATTTCTCTTGTGCCAAGATTCAGACAGAGACCAGTGATTCAGAAGGTATACAAGTAGGTAGAAGGTACAGCAGGTATTTTCACTTTGGCTTAAACTTTAAGTTAATACAATTTGGTAATTAATTTCATATTAATACTTTCAGTACCTCCTCTGTGCTTGGGACCTCTTCCCTTATAGAACAATCTGAATGGAGGAAGCAGTTGAAACATTCTTTTTGTGACTTGTTGCTATTTAATGTGTTAAGCAATTTGAGGGTAGGGGAATCCTTAAAACTTACACTCAGGATTCATAATATGGATTTATTTTTTTTTTCCCTTTTCATTTATAAGATGTTACCAAATTGCCTCAGAAGAGGCTGGGGAGTTACCTTGGTTATAAATTGGTTGATACAAACCAGTACAACCAGCACTGAAATTTACTTGGCAAAAGAAACAGCTTTATATAAATAGCTGAGCATAAAGGTGTTAAAAGTGTTTTGCTTTTTCAGCAATACAGTAAGTCAGCTGTAGTCATAAGTGATTCTCCCTTCGTAAAAATGTAAGTCAATGTGGGGAAAAAATGCACAAAATGCCTTTTTAAACTATCTTCTACTGATGCAAGAAGACATCAGCATTAGAAGTGGAGAAAACAGAGTAGCATTTCTTCTTTGGGAAGTTCAGCGGAGATTCTGTTGATCAGAAGCTACAGAAAATAGTTTTTGAGAGAATTGCATGCTTTTAAACAGTCTGAAAGCTAAATTATTAGGTCAGTTTTGTCAATTTCCCCATTAAAACTGCCATTTATATTTCTTGCCAGGTACTGTATAATAGACAA
This sequence comes from Psittacus erithacus, assembly GCA_009867235.2. Classification (NCBI taxonomy): domain Eukaryota; kingdom Metazoa; phylum Chordata; class Aves; order Psittaciformes; family Psittacidae; genus Psittacus; species Psittacus erithacus. Next base: position 52,784 of record WYDI02014523.1, read on the forward strand.
AGAGAAAATGGATCAAAGTCATTCTCACTGGTGCTAGACTCTGCTGTCCTTGTCATAAGTTCTTTCTCAAGACTAGGCATGTTGCTGCTGCAGTTAGGGTCAAACTAATAGAAACAAGCATAACATTATTCCTTATTTAGTTAGGGCATCTGTAGCAAGACAAAAGCTATTGAAAAGAAAAAAACATACTGAAATGACAGCCTATGAATGACTGCTGCAAGGCAAATTGAAAAGAGATTTGATTTAATAATGTGCGTATTACTCAAGCACTGCAGCACTTTGTTGTTTAAAATTACTTGCTCTTTACACATTAGCTTTTGAGCCTACAGCAGAGAAGGAAGAGCCATATACTCTTTATACATGAACCAGGAAATCAAAGAAGTAAAGGCATTAATCCTCAAAATATCTGAAAATCAAACTAAAAACCACTGAAATCTCTCTAATTAAAAATCCAAGCCTGTTATACAAGCAGGCAAGAGAGAAGAAACAAGTGGGTTGAGGGTTGGTTTTGGTTTTGTGTGGCGTTGGAATACTGTTACTTTTGCATTTGAATCTAGATTGAATATTGAATGTTTCTTTTCCATCCCAAGATCCTAAATTTTATGTTTTCTTTATTAATCTGTTTAAGATTTCAAGTATGGATGTATAATAAATTCATTACATCAAACTTATCAAGTAAAGATGCTGATGTGTTTCTGAGAGTATTTTCCGTGAGGTATTTTCTTCTGACTAAACAGCATCCCTTCAGTTTCATCTGAAGAGCTGGACAATAGATCTGTAACAGCATTAATATTTTGGAAAAATTTAAATTCTAAATTACAAGCTTCAAGTATGGCAAAGCACCTCCATACAACCCACCAGCGAGGAAGCTGGCACCCCCATGTTGCTTACCTGGCAAATCAAAGAAAGGAGGAATGTATAAGTTTTAATTATCAACTGACATCACTTAGAAATAATTCAGTATTTGATTCACATAACAAATTTTAGAACAAATTCAAGTAATCATGAATATGTTTAAGAAAGTATGACTTCTTACAGGAAAATTTTTTTAGCTATGTAAATGATTCTTTGCAGTTATTCACAAAGACTTACTCAGAATATTAGCATCCAAACATGATCCACAAAGCTATGCTTCCAGCAGAGCTTTCCACTGAAATGAGAAATGGATCAAACATATATCAGACTTTTATAGTGAAATCTACTTTCTTATACAATTATCCTTCTGCCTTTAGTAAAGATATGGAAAGTCGGGGAGTCTGTTCTTAATAATAGAAAAATCTCCCAGTAGGTTGAGGGAGATTTGAAATTAGGTCTAAAATTTATTTATAAAGTGACACAATGCAAGCTACTAAATGCAGGTCTTATGTATGGAAATCAAGAAAATTGAACTGAATGAAAATGCTGGGGCAAATATTTAAAACTACTGAAAACATTTTCAAGACAGTGTCTGTACAGCTTTGTGTCAAAGATGACAGACTTACTTTAAGTAGTGGCTGAAAGGGCATGTGATTTTACATGCAGATTTGTTGAAATGACAGTGAGCCACATTGCAGCTGTGTGTTATTTGGTAAAAATGCAGTCTTACAGTCAATCGTATTTAAATTTAGAATCTGGCTTGTGGTCTTCAACTTTTTCATTTGGAACTGTGCTCAGATTCCTCCATACTGGAGAAAAAAGGGTTTCAGGGTTCCTAAGGTGCTCATCTGTAAATCCAAAAACTGGTTTTATAGGCCTAGCCCTTCCAAGAGGCTGGGAGAAAAATTGTAGGTAGGGTGAATAATCCCTCATGAGTACAGGGTAAAATAGCTGGGGTTTGTTTTGATTTTCTTCCTCCCTTTTAGAAGAAAGGCAGGTAAAAAAGAGGTGCCACAGAGACTGGAATGGTCCATGGATTAAGAGTGAGAATAAGGCTCCAGAGCGGCTTTTCTTAACAAAGGTTGTTAAAAAGTTGGCATCTTCTGGGAAGGTATGCCAGCAGGAAGAGGCATCTTCTTCCTTCCTTCTAGACAACTGCATACAATATTCATATAAATCATAAGTATGAAAGGAAGCATAGCTACCATATATGAGTGCAAACATACAAGATTGCATGAAGCTTGGCAATTTTCTTAAGATTTTGAACTGGGCAACCCAGAATGGAAAGAAACAAAAGCTGCGTGGGAGACTTTTAAGCCACGCTAAAGAGAAGACGTGTAATATGCTGACCAGTACAAGACCTTCCTGTGCGCCTATGTTTCTTTCACAAACAAAGCGATTGATGAAATAACTGCTCTCGGACATTAAAAGTAAGAACGCTTCAATTTCAAATGAAAAGATGCACTTAAAAATTGCTCTATTACTTAAGATTTTCCCCTTTTATCTTGATATTCTGGAAACATTTTGTTCATTTGTATGTGGCTCACTGGAAGACCATAGAAGAGTATGGTACTCTGATATTGCAGTTGTTACATATGCTAGAGAACTGTGGAGTTACTCAATTTATTATGAATGTATTTAATTACTACTTGGACAGAATTTGATGTGAAGAATCTGCATTACACAGATCTAAGAGCTTCAGATGCATGTTGCAATGTCTAGATTTTCAGGTCATTTTATACTGGGGATTTTAGTCTTTTCCATTAAAGATGCATGTCCTAATCCTACAGTCTTTCAGGTAGATGTATTTGCATACTCAAGCAGAATATATTAAATCCAATAAATGAAAATACCTGTTAACCTAAATTTATTCATTTATGTCACTGTTTCTTAGTGTTCAGACTCTAGATTATATATATTTGACAATATATATTTGCATAGGTTTATTGCCTTACAGAACTGAGAAGCAGTGAATTTAAACTGTCAGGTGTTTTGCTTTGGTTTTGTTCATTCTTTTGTTTACAGTGGGGAAAAAGAAGAAAGCAAGGTAGCAATAAAGAGTGAATACATGTAGTAAAGAAAGTACTGCAGAAGCAAAGTATTTCCAATCCATTACTTCTTAAAAGAAATGACATATTTCTTCAGGCTAAGTTGTTCTTCTTTTTACATAATACTTAGAACTGAATTCTTTCTTCAAAATAGGGAAAAAAATCTTCCCTGTGGCTCAGCTGATGACAAAACTCCTATTCCAGCTTGTAAAACACTGGATGATAAAATACTTGTATACTTGCATTGCTTAAGAGTACCAAAATCCATGATACCTTGAATACCTGTTTCTCACCAGAAGTTATGGTTGGGATTTTTTTTCCTTTTTTGTGTGTGTTGGGTTTTTTTGGTTTGTGGTTTTTTTTTTCCTCCACTTTTCAAAACTCTCCTTTTCATGAAAGTACCTAAAACATTGATGTGGCAGAAACAGCCCAAACAAACAGAACTGAGTTTAATGAACAGCCATTCCTAAAGAAGGGTTTTGGATACCTCATGGTTTAGTTCTATGCTTGGAGAAGGTGAAACATTTGCCTTATTTATCCAGACTCCAGCAATGGTATTGGAACATATTGTGAGTTGAAAGATAATGTGTTGCATTAAATGTTAGTGGTACAAGTTTTGTGACTTGTCATTTAGTTAGTGTCTGAGTGGTTTAGTAACAGATGATTTAGAGTTATGTGAAACAATGGAATGGATATTTACTCCTTGAAAATTTTAATACATAAATCTGCAGGACAGATAGAACTAGGTGGAATGTCCAGTAGAGGTCAGTATGGCCTCTGTTTTTCTATAACTACATATCCAAGCTGTTTCTGAATATAGCCTTCAAAATGGTATAGATAAGGAAATGTAAATAATTCTTAGCAAATATGATGCATAAATTTTCCTCCTTAATGTTGTATTTAAAATTAATGGATGATAATTCATCCATGTGTAATAGTTTGAAATTAAAATATTTTCTGGCCCATTTTCTTGTTGTTAGGCATTCACTACAAATGGATTATATATAAAATAGTTGCAGTTCAACCAGATTAAACACTGATATTCAGCTGTGTAAATTGATATATATGCTGTTACTATTGATGATCTTAAAATTCCTTCTTTTGGTAACCTTGACTAAGCAACTTTAACAATGCTGCAGGCTTTCAATAGTAGGTGGAGTATGGTGGTAGGAGTAAAGAATTATTGGCTGAGGATGAGAAAAGATATGTGGGTCACTTCTCTAACTGATGTTAGGGAAGAATCTGCCATTGCAGATATGCTTTTCCGGTTTTCAGATAATCCTATCCTTTCTATCCCCCATGAGCTGGGTCTGCTTTTCAGAATCGGGGAACTTCTTAGATTCTGGAGTCCTGCTTTTGGGAGCTAAATGGAAGAAGAGGAGTTAGTGGAAGAATTTAGTATTTCCTCACCCCTCATAAAAGCAGAGGGAAAATTTCTCTTGTTCACCTGTAGCTTTCTGCACACAACTCAGCTGAAGTTGCAATGCTTCTCTTACTGACCCTGTCTTCGCTAGAGCAATTGTGTGTATGTTTTAGTTATTTTGCTATTGCATATCTTGTTACAATGTTATCTTTCTTCCTCTTCATCCTCTTTAAATTCAAGTTTATCTCTTTTGATGAGTACATATTGACCTTCCATGATTGTCTTCTGTCCCCCTTTGCTGATAGAAACAGGCGTTTTCAGGCCTGGAGCTAGAAACAGGAAACTGAATCTGAAAAACTGTTCAGATACACAGCTGTCCAGTATTTCTGACAGAATTTTTGAGCAGGATAATACTGTTCTAATGAAAGAAGTTAGAGCTAGTTCTAGAAGATCTAAACTCCAGCTCCCTCTGAAATACCTTTGTAAAATACACATACTGCCTAGAAAAATGCAGCCTGTACTTAAGTGTGCTCTGTGGAGAGTGTTGTATATAAGAAGGAGACCAAGGCGACTCCACGTGCAGTTTCTGATAGTGCAGATGCTTTCCAGTAGCTCATAACTGGTTCCTTGATGCAAATAAATGAGATACTTAAACATGATTAAAATATTTTGCTGATTTGTTGATGTGAATGTTGAAAAATTATGATTAGTGTTTCACATCAAAAATGTACATAATTCAAACTACCTTTCAAGTGCAAAGTTTTTCTGTCCATCTGATGGCTTGCCATCCAAAGTGTAATTATGAACTTTGTCTTAAAATGCAGCAACTTAGCAAGTGACTCAGTGTTCTATTTCTTTGTGTTTAAAAAGAAACTTAGTGTGTGTGTGTTAGTATTTGACAATCCCTGTAGGCGTGCAGAACTGCCATAAAGAAGAGAATACTATTTGTGTACTTACCTGAAAAGCAACACTCTAAGTAATGCAGTGAAGCTCAAGTTGCATTAAGGGTCAATAAAACTCAAGAGGCAAAGCTTTCGGCTGCAAGGAAATTCTAATCCAGTATTATGTCTTTGGGTCCCTATACCATACACGTCTTTCTCTGTGGTTTTCAGTGAATTTATTACTTTGTGTGCCATAAAAGTTTTGAGCAATTCCCACTATGAAGCTGATGTTGTTGCAGGACATCTACCACCTTACTGTAGTTTTTAAAACAAGTGCTGTCTGCCAGGATTTTTCTTGTTTCCTTAATAAAAAGATTGATTACTGGTAATAAATGAATGCGGATTCCAACAAATAATGCCTGTTTTGTAACAGACAAAATGAAAAAAAAGTCTATGGATGTACATTTCATTAGAAAACACATACCAACTTCTTGTATATCAGCAATACTTCAGATTTACATTTTCAACTTAGACCTGATTTGAGATAAATCAGATTGCCTCATTAAGGCTTAAGTCATTAAGAAATTGATGAATTTGTCTTTATGTGCAACAGCATAGGCAGTACACCAATGAGCTATTTCAAATCACAAGATCAAGTGCTTGCATTTTGTGTGTTTTCACAGAAATGCATGGTTTAAACAGTATTTAATCTTTTGCATTGTAACAATGATCGATTGGAAGCTAGAGTCCTATTCTCAAACATCTGAAACCAATACTGGTCTTAAATTCCACTGTGCATGTTGCTGAGGACATTATCCATCTCCTATCTTTCCATATAATGCAGGGGGACTTAGATTAATTACAACAGATGTGGCTGCAAAGCATTATGTGTCTTATAGCCATATGATTCTAGCAGTTCAGTGAATCACTCTATTAAATTACATAAATGGTCATGTTGTGATTATGTCTTATTTCTATATAGGAACCAACCTACTCTGAATTTAGGGTGTTTTAAAGGCTACTTTTTTTATCTCATTACTAAGCAATTTGTGTCATTTAGGAGTAATGACCATATTATTTATACTAAAAACCCCATGAAATAGTCTTTATCTGAAGAACTTACGTTCCTTAGATGCATCAGCACAATGACCAGTTATGCAGATGAATGAGCAACTTCAAAACAAAAATAAGTCACATAAGTCCAAAAAAAAAAGGACTATGTGTATGCATACAAGCAAAAAGTACGATGAAAATGTGACTTTGATCTTTAAACTACGTAATTGATTTACTTTTGTGTAGAGGAAACAAATGCTCAGCCATGTACTAACATAAATTATGGCATATTTTCATACATATGAATATTTTGCGTATGTGTGCATTCATACATACCCATTATATACATGGTTTGAATGTGCATCTGTATATCATATGCATCTATGTATACCTTCTTTCTAACTGAAGGAAATACACTAGGAAGAAATTTTCTTGTGAATTGAAAGCTCCTGTGCCATCTTTTAGAGTAAAAGAAAAACAAAAAAGAGAAACCAACAAAACATAGATAATAATTTTTGTCTAAATTAGGTGCCCAACTCTCATTGAAAGATCATAGAGATTTAAGTTATCTAATATCTTTTGAAAAGTTGTCTGGAAATTTTTGTTCTTCATCTGCTGTAAATTAATGGCCACTTAAAATGACCACTTCTGGGTGAGGGCATATGAAATGCTATGTATGCGCTTCCATTTGCAATTTGGGTTATTACTCAAAGAAATGGTATTTAATGCTTCTGTGCTACCAGATATTATCATTGCTGTTGAGATGATCCCAGTCTGACTTGAGGGCTCAGGAGTGATCTCTGTTGCCTCATTCCATGAAAGGATGTGGATCTGAAACCGACTTGCATGTTGCTGCTGCTAGGGTGTGCTGTTTTCCTGTATGGCACTGTCCTGGGTTCAGCAGTAGCTGGTGCAGTACCTGGCCGTCTTCTTTACCTTCCTGGCCCTTGTCCTCACCTCCATCTTCGTGAGGCTGTGGGGAGCCGAGGAGGGGTGGCCCTGGGAGCCGCTGGTGGCCAAACCGCCCCTGAAGGGTGGCCCTGGGCTCCAAGCTGGCTGTGGTGTGGCCATGAAGGAGGCGGCTGCCGAGCAGTGGGAGGAGGCAGCAGGGGAGCCGAGCCCCAGGGCTGAGCCCAGCCCAATGGTGGCCGAGAGCATTCCCCAGCAGCCACCCGCTGAGCCCCTCAAGCCCGAACCCCAGGAGGATGTAGGAGACCACACAGCACTTCCCAGCAAGGCAGAGGAGGAAGGTCAGGACTCAGAAAAAGAGAAGCTGGTGGTGAGAGAGCCGGCAAGCACAGCAGCTACACCAGCCTGAGCAACAACTACACCAGCATCATTTGAGAGTTCTGAGGGTTTTGAATGGCATTTGGGTACCTTTGGGACCTGCCTGCTGATTGTGATGGGGATCAGCATGTTGGCACACATACAGAGCGTGTTTTATCCACAACCGTTTCATCTGATCTCGAGAGTTGAGCAGATTTGGGTTTGGGCCTTTTATGGGGTTGGATGGCAATGTGGGAGGACAGAGATTTTCCTCAAGGCTGGACGGTCATGAGTGGCAGGGTGTGCGAGACAGTATGGACAAGTATCTAGTCCACTGAGTCCCTTCAGTGCTTTGGAAGCATCGGAGATGGAAGGCAGCTGTATGGAGTCCCCAGTGACAAGTTGCAGAAACTGTTGAAAGGGAGGGTGAATTATTTTGAGCCTGATGGGGCCATGACACCTCAGACCATCAAGGCAGAGGTGCAACATACAGATGGACTCATGATCGAAGGGTGGACTTAGCAATGGACACTATTGCCCAGGTTATTCACAAGTGTGAACTCTGCACACAGCCTCTCCTGCTCTGAAAGACTGTTACAAGAGATGGAGCCCGACATCATGGACCAGATGGACTCTCTAGGGCTATGGTTGCATTGATCCTTATATCTGGATAATGCCTAGCCAAAGAAACTCTGAAAAATTAAAAATAAGATAGAACTTCAAGTGGAAGAACTGGACAGGAGAAAATTGCCCTAAAGAAATTGCTTTTCTTCTAGACTTTTAACAAGCTTATTATCTGTGAATAACCAGTCACTGAAGTCTCTGGAGACTGTCTTTAAATAAATAAGTGCAATGTCTACTCATTAATTACCTGCCTAGTTTCAAACCATACTGAGCAATGTTCTAGTGCACATTATAAGTTTCTGGTTTTAATTGAAAACAAACAAGGGTAAACAATGAAACCACATGTTTATCAAGTGCCTATTTTCTGGCATTCAAGAGATATGGTAATTGTAATAGTATAAGGGCTGTTTATCAAGATATTTTATTGCTGACTGTTAAACTACGCCTCTCTCCAGTCGTTGCTCTCATAAAACACCAGCATTGTTGGCAACAGTGGGAAAATATCCCTCCTGAGGCCAGCAAGTTAGGGCAACAGTGGTAAAAATGTTCCCCATGAGGCTAGCGAGTCAGTCTGTTTCACAAGGCCTTACTGAATGAGAGATGATCAGGAAAATGGTACAGACTGGTCTGAGGGATTTGGTTCCAGAGACTGAAAAAGAAAACAGTGGTGGGAGCAAATTAGCATTTGATAGATGTTAATAAACACAGATCAAATACCTTGTAATAAACAAAAAAATCTATTTAAATCTTCCCAGAGGACTTCTGGCCCTATTTTGGTATGCATGTTCAGGTGTAAGCCACAGTACTGAGAAGGCCTTTATGTTGGATGTGTCAGGAGACTATTTCCAGTCAAATGTGGCAAAGCTTGCCAAGATGCACTGGGTAGTGCTTTAACAGGTAGATGGCTATAGTTTAGGGGAAAATGTTCTTTTCTAAAGCTCAGATATTTCAATACAAGGGCTAGAACTCTTTCCAAAATCTTTTCCTGAATGTGCCAGTGCAGAGATAGTTGCTAAAAGAAGCCAAATACATGATTAAGCAATAAAAAACCCAAGCTTGATCACAGAGTAATGCACTTTAGTAACTTCAGTGGGTGTGTCAGAAGAAATAGATGTCCATTACCCTATGGCAGAACTGTATGGATCTTCGCTAAAATCCTGTTCCTTTAAGAATTAGGCTCTGTGTTATTTTAGAGGTCGTATTATTTAGCATCTCTTACACAGATAGCTACACTGCTATAAATGCACCCCATATTGGTACATTTTTCTGTATGCATGAAAAAGGAAACCATTATGCTGGTATGAAACAGAATCATAGAATAGATAGGGTCGGAAAGGACCTTAAGGTCATCTAGTTCCAATCCCCCTGCCATGGGCAGGGATACCTCCCACTAAACCATGCCATCCAGGGCTCTGTCCAACCTGGCCTTGAACACTGCCAGGGATGGAGCATTCACAACTTTCCTCAGCAACCCATTCCAGTGCCTCAACACCCTTACAGTAAAGAACTTCTTCCTTATATCCAGTCTAAACTTCCTCTGTTTAAGTTTGAACCCGTTACCCTTTGTCCTATCACTACAGTCCCTAATGAAGAGTCCCTCCCCAGTATCCTTATAGGCCCCCTTCAGACACTGGAAGGCTGCTATGAGGTCAAAACAAAAACAAAGTCCTTTCAGTCGTTTAATTAATTTAAAGAGTAATAATGATAAGGAAAATAAGAAGGGAAGAGAATACAGCTACTTACCACCCGCTGACTGATACCCAGCCTAACCCCAGCAGTGATCTCACCCTTCCGGGTAACTGCCCTCAGTTTATATACTGGGCATGACATGCTGT
>WYDI02014524.1:0-18150 GCA_009867235.2 Psittacus erithacus
TTGAACACTGTCAGGGATGGAGCATTCACAACTTCCCTGGGCAACCCATTCCAGTGCCTCACCACCCTTACAGTAAACAACTTCCCCCTTACATCCAATCTGAACTTCCCCTGTTTAAGTTTGAACCCATTACCCCTTGTCCTATCACTACAGTCTGTAATGAAGAGTGCCTCCCCAGCATACTTATAGGCCCCTTTGTCTTTACTACTGTAGTAAATGAGCAAACTCTCAGCTCAGTCGAAAATGTCCACATCACAGACATCTAAAAATGTTATTAATTCCATTCCTATTCACATCATTTTTCTAACCCTACTAATAATTTTGAACAATGGATCTAATGAACTCATACTGTTGAGATTTATGTTGGGATAATATGTCAGTAGGGCATATATATACCTATTCACTTATATCTCTTTATAATCTTTATAGGCTTTCAAAACTTTCATACAGGATAAAACACATCAGTGTTTTGTGCATTCAGAGATAAAATCTAAGCTTAACAGAAAGACCTGCATTATATACACATGTACAATGTATACACACAGCCATATGCTCATGAGTAACATTTTGAAAAGCAAAACGACATTCATAGCATGAGCTCTTTCAAGCTGTGGGGCTAGAGGCTCTAGCACACCCAATAAAATTAATTTCTCTCAAGTAAATAAGAAATGCCAACAGCATAAAAGAAAACCCCACAATATTACAGAGGGACATGACAGGGAATGGATAAGAAGGAACTGTTTTAAACAGCTCAGTGTGTGCTAATACTGATTACACATTAAAGGAAAATGAAAAAGCTTTTATATTTTTCTGACAATTTGTGAGTCTGAGTCTTGTAAATAACACTTAAAATATACATTTGAAATGAAATTGCTTATCTTGGTATTGATTCTGGAAAACATAGCTGTACATTCACGGTTATTTTTGCTCATTTGGTTGGATTTTTTTTGCTAAATTAAGGCCTGCTTCACAGAGGATCACAAAGAAAAATGAAGTCATTGTTAGCTGATTTCCTACCTATGCAGTTCTTCTTGGAAGTCCTGCCACCAACGACGTGTGCCATATGAACAAAATCTGGGATTAATTAAGTGAGAGTGAACTCCTAACCCATTTGAACTGTCATGCTGAAGGTCTGGCACAAAGGATCTGGGAGTATACAAAGACTAATCACCATTGCAGGGTCCTTTGGGCTACTCTTCACACAAGTGCCTTTGTAGTAAAATGAGCCTTCAAAGTGACTGTTGCACACTGAGAACAAAAAAGACGGCAACAAGGAGATGCTCATTGAACACTGACTTGCTTTTTTTCAGAGACAATTCTTTGCTTTCTTTAGAAAACAAGAAATTATCTCAGCCTTAAAGTCATCTATCTATCTAATCATAGCTCCATATCCACTGACATCCAGTGAAAAGCGCTAGAGAGAGAACAAGTTACTTTGGTAATCTTTGGTAAAAAATGGTTATTTTTTCCAAGCAGCATATCTGCTGCATTCTGATTATGATAATGACACAATTTACAAAAGTTTATCAGTTAAATCACATGGGAATCTCAGCAGCAAACTGGGCTAAATATAAGAGCTGAGAAAAATTTCCTGTAATTTCTGAGTTCAAGAAACTGCATCATGGACTTGGACATGGTCAATAAATCATGGAGCAGGGTCCACACCGCAAGGTCTCCTTGAGATTACAGGGTCTTTGCATAGTCTATTACTGCTATCAGGTTTCTGGGACTTCTTTTGTACTGTGATCTAACAGTTCCAGCCTTGTTGGTGTCCTGTCTGTGTGTCACGTGATATCAGACAATATAGTTTCTGAGTTTGTTTATTGTAGTTTTGAGAGCTGGACGTTTAAAAACTCTTGGGTAGTTATACATATCATAGAAAAAAGTAAGGTAATACTGCAGTAATGTTACTTAGGCAACAAAGTTGAACATTTCACTCTTAAAAACGCAATTACCAGTGTTCAAAATGGTGAGATAATTACAGCATCCTTGAGTGATCTGATCAAAAGATATCCAGAATTTTGTGCCATATAGTTTGATAAACTTGCAAGTTCTTAACAAAACCATCCCACTTCAGTCTTCCCCTTCCACATAGGTTGTTGCTTTATTTGCTTGGAGTGTTTTGTTTGTTTTGTTGTTTTTCTTTTTTAATTATTTTTTAATTTCTGTTATAGACGCAATTCTGCTCACCAAGATCTGAACAGCCTTTTCTTTATTTGCTGTATCAGGATAAGAAGTGATCAGTACACCAAAGAGTTCTCTGCAAGAGATCTTGACAGAGATTTACCCATCGATCCTCTCAACAGCCCACACATACCTAAATGTGAAAAAAGCAGAAGCATTGGGACCACCTGGAATGTCTTCAGCAGTGAGAGTTCATCAAAAGATTGCATGGCATCAATTTGAAAGCACTGTAAGATTTTGTATTTTTTTTAGAATGCATTTTATTCAGAAAATGCATTTGTATTTGTGTTGTGTGTCTTTGGGAGGATGGGACAGAGAAGCAAAGTTCTGGTGATGCTCTGTTTCATGAAATCGTCATTAAGATTTTATTCTATTTGAATTCTGAAATGAAAACAAATTTTAAAAGCAACACATGAAAAAGAGTTGTGGTCAACTTTGATGCCTCTGCTTTACTTATTTGGAGTACAAGCCAGAGTAAAGTGTCTTGCTTGGATTTAGGTAGCTCATGATATGCTTCCTTTTCTTTAATCTTTTTCTATGTATTTCTTCTGAGTTGCTGCTAGACACCAAGAGTGTGGGCTTGATTGATAGACCCTGAGGGTCTAGTCCAATGTTTGTGTTGCTGCGTTGTAGCAGGTCCATACTGAAAAGTTTCCAGCAATAAAGAATGCTGCAAAATTTGACTAAAAAAGGTGGAATGAAGTTTCAGCTCTACAGAATTCAGACAAAGAAAGCAAAAATAAAACCTTCAATTGTTAAACCAGTTCATCCTGTTTTCAGGATGCAAACCCAAACGCCTAGAAGACATCAGAGCTGAAAAGATTAAAAGAAAAACAAAACCAGATCTGAAAACAAGTGGACATTTCTTTCACATCCTAAACTTGGTTCTGAAAAATATGGCTAGACATCCTTGGCCAGCCCTGGCAGTGCCACCTGAGGACAGACCACTCCTGTCAGCTTTTTACCATGCCCTCAAGGGAGGCTGCTGTCTCCTCAGATCATCTGTCTGAGACAGACAACAGGCTAAAAACAGCCCTTTTTAGTCAAAATAAGCTGTGTAAGAAATGGCTTACTGCTGAAATTCCTCAGACTTGCCTGGTTGTGTGACCATGCTGGATGAGGAAACACCATGCTGAGCACTGGAGCCAACACGTTGAAGGGGCAATGGTTGTGGGGCAGAGATAAAGTACCAGTGGCCTGACTGCAGGGGAAAGGTGTTTAATCCCCCCATGCCACAGAGGTCTAAGTGGTCTGTGAGCAGCTCATCAAGCGTTCAGATGCCTGTGGCCAAGGGGATGTGATTCAGCTGATGAGGCACAAGCCCATGATCTAGGATGGCCACCCTGCCCAGAGGGATGACAGAAGAAACCAGAGGAGCTGGCTTCCTTAGCTGGCAAAACCGTGTGCAAGGTGGGTGCCTACCCACAGCTTTCGGTTAACAGCAGTTTCCTGGGTGCAAAATTTATGCTGGGTGCAAAACCACACTTGCTGCTCATATACACATGTACATATGTATATGCTGTATGCATACACACAGCCTTCTGCTTTGCACTTTTAGTGTCTTCCTCTATATGTCATTAATTGTGTGATGATAAGGAGAATGGGATTTGGCTTATGGCCAAGTACACTTTTATCTTGTGCGGTGTGTGTTTACTCATAAATTCATCATTTTGGGGTACTTTGGGTTGCAGGGAATTAATGCTGAAAACATCTTTTTGAAGAAAAATGGCCTGAGGTGGTTGCAAAGCTATGGAGCAGGACACAGCAACCCTCTGCAACGGCTGACGGCAGTATTTATTTTCATTTGAGAAACAGCGAGAGCAGGGCCTGCCCCAGACATCTCTCACTCCATTCAGAAAGCGATGTTTATGGACAGCTGCAGGGAGTTACTCGCAAGAGGCTTAAACAGGGAGGGAAAAAAGGGCCATTTCTCCAGGCCCACCCAGCCACTGGGTTTTTCAGCTGAAGGGCAGGCTCAGTTTCATCCCAACCGGCCAGTGAAAACTGAGCCCAAACAACTGTCAGGATCACAAAAGCCTGAGAGAAGGAAAAGACAGTGATAAATGTGGTGGCAAGTCCTTCCCCTGAAGCTGCCCGACATGTTTCTTGTTTGGACACTGTCATAGGGTTAACGGTGGTGGGCTAACATGAGGAAACAAGGAAGGGTCATTCACAGAGCTCAGAATGATGTTTGGAAAAATGTTTAAAGTGCTTATTAGTTCAGAGGCCTTTTCAACACCAACAGCTCCACGTGTTTCACCGGAGATGCAGCTGACTTGCATGAGTAATTCTACGCTCAGTTGAAGCAGCATAAATCCAGTTTGAGCAGCATTTTGTAGCTCCCATGGTGTTATCTGTCTGTCCATCTCACTGCCGTCTGTCCATGCAGTTTTTCACTGTTACTCATCACCATGTCAAACAAATATCTTCCATGCAAAACTGACGTTATTGTGCATCCTGACGTCTGTAACATTTCCCTGTCTTAGCGTGAGTGGAAGGATAAGAACTCCTCTTAGCAGAAGGATTTCTGACTTTTAAGACTTTGTGACTTATTTAAATGCATTTACTGGTACACAGCTTCTGTATTCCTCAGATGTGTCTTGGGTTTTTTACTGTTGTGGGTATGCTGGTGGGATCTGGAGAGGTCAAAAGAAAAGGAGGGAGTTTTCTCATTGTCATGGCCAAAATGGAGACAAACCCCAGTCCTTTCTCAACCTTCTGCAAACACAAAGTACCGCCTCTCCCAGTAGAAAAATGGAGCAACTCCCCCCATCTTCAGTTACTCCAGTATGTGCTGTGATGACAATGTAGGGTGAGTAAATTTAAGGAACTCTCTCCCTCAACATTTGTCTAAGATTTTAGCAAAGATTCTGGCCTTTTATGCCACCTACTTGCAGTTATATGCCATAAATCTTCTATGACTTATAAAAATATGTGATGTGTAATACAAAACATTTTCTCTTACATTCTAGGGAAATCCAAATGCCTTCTCCATGAATATCTTGAGTTTGAAAGCAAGATTAATTCTATATTGCCTCCACCTAGACTTCAGTTATGGTTTCATTTTAAATAGAGGTAGTCATCTGCTTAGCCAGAATTTAAGTTGGTTAGGTTTTCGTCTTGATCAAAGCTACCGAACAGGCTGGAAAATGTTTCATGTTTCATATTTAATTCTTCAAGAATTAAAATAAATCTATCAACTATGGAAAACATGAATGTTTTCTACTCTTCAACATGTGGAGTCCATGCACACACAGATAGTATGATTTTCAAATGCACTTAGCAGTGTCCTGAAATTTTTGCGTGCCATTGTAAAAACAGCTACTATTAATTTTCCTCAGAGTTTAAATAAAAGTACTGATAATTGCATGTAATGCATTTCACTACAGGAAATACTCAAACATTAATAAGGTGTAGAACATCTATGAAAATATTAATTTAAATC
Organism: Psittacus erithacus; assembly: GCA_009867235.2. Lineage (NCBI taxonomy): Eukaryota > Metazoa > Chordata > Aves > Psittaciformes > Psittacidae > Psittacus > Psittacus erithacus. The sequence continues at coordinate 5,630 of WYDI02014524.1, forward strand.
TGTTTTATCAGTTATCATAAACTCAAAGCTCCAGTGAGCTTATAGTTACTTTGTTTGCTGCTGCCAGAAAGCAGTTAACACTATTATGTGCCAAAAGCAGAAAGAGAGTAAAAACATGTAAAAAGTGTTTGTAGTCATGGATTGACGTGAAACTTGTATGTCAGATCCACCTTGTCGCTGCTGGCCCAGCTCCCCACACTACCAAGGAAGGTAGTGGATACTAAGGGTAAATGTCTCCTTATACCCATATTTGGTGATCACTTTGACCCCAATCATGGGGGAAGACACAACAATGAAAGATCTCAAAGAAGACTCTCTGTAGTGTTTCTGATACTGATTTACCCCATCTGGTACTCTGTCTCCAGGGACGGTAGGTCTCTGAGACTTCAGAAGGCTTGAAACACAAACATGGAAAACATTGCTGAGAACAATGAGGAGAGCCATTTTCTAGGACTAAAAGGGAAGAGAAACGGGAGAATAGGACTCAACAGGACTCAACATAGAAACACATGGAAGAAGTAAAAGGCTGCATGTGACAGTTTTTACAGTGAGTTCTTTGACAATATCAATATCCAGCTACTGAGATTGTCACTCTTCAGTCATGCCTAACCAACAAACTTAAGTTAGGTCCTTAAATCCCACTAACATTAAGCATGTCCATAAATGTTTTGCCAAGGTAGGCTCATTAAAAATGCTTGGCAGCACCACTTTGGTGTCACTCGGGACCCTCCTGTCAGGAATGTCACCACTTCTTAAGCAAATGCTTCAGACTAAAAAAAAAAATCTTTCAAAACTGTGAGAGACTTAGCCCTTGAGTAGATCCAAGAATAAGCTCCCAAAGAAAGCCACAATTCTAAGCTCTCATATAAATCTTCCCTTGGCATTTAAGGTTGCAATTTGCTTATTTTAAAGACTATATGTTTTTACTATGCTCTTAGATTAATTTTTAAGTTAATTTGATAGCGGTGTGGCTGGTTTTGAGATGCCATGGTCTCTGTCCAAAGGAGCATCCTCCAGTAATGAGATGAACCTCACAGGGAATGTGCAAACAAACTGCAAATGAGCTTTTCCCTGGGGATCCATATGTCCTGCTGTTTTGCCTATAGTTTCCTGCTTTGTCATCCAAAGTAGCAGTAAGCACAGTGTGGGCTGTCCCCATCTGCCTTCAGTACACCCGACTTCAGCTGCCAGACTTGTTGCAGTGCTATTGACATGGAAGAGCAGGCTGGACTTGAGGCAGTGAGGAAAACCCCCAAACCATGGTGTTGCTAAGGGTGAACCCTGGCAAACAGAAGCTCTGTGTAAAATGATGGACCTTGGCTACATGCCTCCACCACCCAGGGAGCCCTGAGGAGAAATGATCTAAGTGTCCCCCAGACCTCCACCCCTTCAGCTTGGTTTCCACAAGATGGAAACAACTGGACACTGGCCAAAGCCTTACTCAGATGGCCAGGGGCAAGAGACTGGAGGCAGCCTGGTGGGGCTCAGCTGAGGCAGAGCCAGCTCTTACCCATTTCTGATGTGGAGAAAGGCCAGTTTTGCCACTCCTTACTGCCTGACCCAGAACATCAAACCAGTGAGCTAGGTCACTTTCAAAACGTCCATTTCCTTCACCAGCAGCCATCTGCACAGGGAAGCAAGTTGTGACTGCTTGTACCCAAGGCACCTTTAATCCCACAGACTCTGGCAACCTTACCATCATGGCTATGGCAGCTCTAGGCTCAGTATGGACAGCACAAATCTGCATGCAGCTGTGGGGACCAATACAGCAGCTACTTGAAAGCAGACACTTCATTACACAGAACACAATTTAATAGCAGTGTCTCACAGACCACATGCCACTTCCTGATGCAACTAAAATGCACGCACGATAATACATGTTTAAGCTACCAAAAGGTACTTTGCATTTTGGTAGTCCACACTGTAAATTCCTGCAATTCAGATAAATACAGCCACAGTTATTTTTCTGCTAACTTTCCCAGACACTTAAGCTCTAGTTCAAGAAGGACTCAAGAGGTTTCCAGTGATAATTCAAGCTGTAAGTTTCTCCTGGGGTGAAACAGGGTAGGATATCACCCTGATCCCCAAACAATGTGGGAAACTTGCTAAACTGAACTGAGTAGCTGTCAATCATCCAGAGTATAGGGGAGGTGAAAAACAGGGGGGCGAAGGATGATCTCTTAGTCTGCACACGAGACTCTCAGGAAGGGAAAAGTAGGAAAAAAAGTTCCTTTAACTTCTATGTGCTTTATATGTTTACCTTACATGTTCTGAGAGTTCCAAAGCTGTGCAAAGATGTTGGACCACAGTCCCTGTTAAAGCTTAGGAACTTTATAACCAAATCTCCTAGGCAAATGTGAAAACTTCGTCCAAAATATATCATCTATAATTCAACTTGGTTTATTGCATTTTCCAATGAGTGGATGAAAACTCAAAATTAAACTTTCCATGCTACTTTTTTGCCTGCAGGCCTGAGTGAGGCAGCTGTTTGTCCTACCATTGCTTGTGGACACACGTGTTTTCCAGTTCAGATGTTGGCATATTCATTGCGACCAAAAAGGCAAATGCTTGCTCTGAGCAGCCCGCTTGTTTGAATCTGATCTCACAATGGCTTGTTTTCTTTCAAAATATACCCTTTGAGAATGTTATTATGCTTGTTATAAAGTAAACAACTCACCACCATAGCCTTTAGGCTGCCAAGGACAGCAGGCAAACGTGCTCAGCAAGTACAGGCAACAACAGACGGAAGCAAAATCAACTTTCTTTTAAATAGTCCTTTACTAATTGCAATTAGGAACATTCAGCACCTTAGATACTTATTTCCAGTTCAGTACAAGAGGAAGCATATCAAAGATACCATCAGATGTAGCCAAGAAAATCTCCTCTAATTGAAACTCATAGTGGTGTGGAAAATGAAAAAGGAACCACAGGACCTATACAAGAACACATCTCAATTTTGTTTATATTCATAGAAGACCAGAGGTGAAGAGCTTATGTGGAAGAAAGTTGGGATAGATTTTCATTTTCTTCTTTCACTTCTTTTTTTTTCTTTTAATGTATTTTCGAAACTACACTTACAAAAATTGTCCACTAGAAAAGTTAGAAACAACTTAATATCCACAGTGTCAGCAAGTAAGATCTCAGGAAACTGGGTCTAATCAAACTTATGCAACTCACTCTAAAGTTATACAACAGGCTAAAATCTTTGACCAATAATTCACTTTATGTGTGCTTGATCTGGGATAATTATGGTCCCTGGGATGCCTTGTTATGGAGTCTCATGAATCTACTCGATCATTTCCCATGCTGTGGTCCTTCTTAAGTATGTTTGGCTGTGATTGAATGTGTAGGCCAGAATTTCTGCCATCTTTACCTGTCATGGTCACTTGTCTTACATGGAGCAGTTTTGTTGAAGTGTCCCAGAGTAATGGATCTTGGAGTTTACAAACTTGACAATATATAGGAAATACAGGCCTCTTAAAGCAGTTTTAATGCATATTATCTGTGATGGCTAGAAACATTCATTATAATATCAGAACATGATCATAAACTTCAGGAGGTAATATCTATAAGTGGATTTACTGTGGTAATTGAATTTATTGCATAAAACTTCATCTAGTAATCCCTGCTTCAGATCTGTAACTTGTGTTTGGGAATAGAATAATTTTCAGAAAAGCCCCAGATCTTAGATTTAAAAGCCCATGTATAGTGGAGAAGGTTTATTAGATCCAGGACACAATACAAGAGGGAAAACCTGCAGCAGTCGCTGTCATGAAAGTTGGTAGCATAGCAATTCTGGGAAGCCTACTGTTTGAGGCTTAAATATTTTGAGACACATTCTCAGCTGGTACGGATAGGTAAATCCCACTGAAGTCAATGAAAATGTTCCAATATGAAATGACTAAAAATCCAGCCTGAAATTTCTTTTCTGAGCTTTTTTTCTCTTTCCTTTTGACCAATTGTTCTCAAAAGCACTGATCTGGAAGGTAACCAGCTAAACCTGATGTTAAAGGGGAAAAGGAAAAATGCCCAAGCTAGACTTTAGTGTTGCCTGACAGCAGAAGACGCAGCTGTTTGATTTACACACTGTGAAAAGCCATTGAATTAACCTAATTAATTAATTGGGAACAGGGTTTCAGCTGAAGAAAATATCCCATCACTGAATTTGTTTTCATCAGCTCACATCCCTTGGAAAAGTATTGTCTTCCTATTTATTGAAGGTAATTGGTTGCATGTTGAAACAGAGGGCTCTCACTGACATAACGTATGACATAATTCGTTTTCTTCATGTATTGACCTAGCCAATAATTTTATCTCTGAGGCAAAATGGTCGATTTTTTCCTGAATATACTTTCAAGCACTAATGTATTTTCTCAGACACACTGTCACATACTTCAAAGTCGCTTTTTCATGCCAAATTGCTTCTGGGCTGTAACTTCAGCAGAAATAAACTTCTCAAATATGAGTTGGTCCTACCTATGCATTTTAAAACCAGATTGTTTGTAATATTTATAAATTTTTAATTAACGTCAGAACTCCAAGTAGTTCATCACTACATCTGTAATGTTTGGGAGTGCCCTGAATCCATCAGAAATGTCAACACCAGCCCTCTGTAGTTAGAGACTGAAGATTTCCACATGGACTGGAAAGAAACAGGGTCACCAATTTAATAGTTAAGTCAAAGCTTGGGAGGTTACCAAATTGTCCAGATGTATCTGTCTTGGTGCTGGAATCTCTTGTTGCTTTGTGTGAATACACGGTTCCCTTCTAAAAGTGATTACAAGTGTTTGTGTTTAGAAATGTCATGAGGAAAAGGGAAAATAATGATAGAAAAGTTCATGGCAGTCAGCCTTTCATTCCTGCCTTGTAACACACCATGTAAGGAGGGACTTCTTTATGACTTCATCAAGAGTCTTACACGACAGCAACTGCACATAATTTCAGCAACAGCAATAGATGAAAAACATATTCATAGCTTCCTTTGGTTGCTTATTCTGTGACCAACATAAATGTCCAAGGATGACAAAGGTAAGAATATAAATGGTTTCCACAGCTGATAAGGTAGCAGCTTGTTTTCTTTTCTGCCTTTTGATAGCTCTTTTCTATGCTGTTCTCTACTATACCCTTTTCTGAAGCATTATTCTGAATTAGTTTTAGAATTATTTATTATTTAGACTGCAGAAGGAGGCACAGTCATGGACCAGGATCCTAGTGTGCAACATGATCAAAGAGAACAAAGTCTTTGCCCTAGAAAGTTTGTAGTCTATAACCTGAGAAACATAAAGATACAAACACAGAAATTCATGATCATAATATGACAGTATTTGCAGTGCTAAATTATAGGTGCCCAGGGCCAGTCAGTGGCTCTAATACCACTAGGAACACATATGTTTTGAAACAAGGGTTTCACAGTCCCTCCACTGAAAGGAAATTTCCTTGGCCTGTACCAATCTCTAAACCTTGCTTAGGGACAGTGTACGGGAGGTGAACAGACCATCCTAACAGTATGTCAGTACAGACCATTGACTCCTTGTATGCAGAGCATTGTTTGGTACTGCTTTATTTGCTAGTATATGATGGAGTCACTGACCATCCTGATGGGGCCTGATCAAAGCAAACCAGCTGCTTTTTCTAGTGATGCAAAACATAAGAAACCGTATACAATGTGTCCAGATAATTTAAATACAAATGTAATCTCAGCAAATAAGATAGCTTTTTTTTTTATTCACCAGAACTGTTTGTAAAGCAAACATATCTAAGAGTTTTGGAAAGGTTAAAACCCCACTGGCTTTTGTGCATAAATCAGCCTCTAATGAATAGTGGGTTAGCAGGTGATTTTCTTCCAGGGCAACTTATTTCTCAGAACTGCTTTTTCTCCCTCCAGAACAGATGTTAGTGTTCAATGCTTAGCATAGATTACCAAAAGAGATGGACAATTTATGTTTCATTTGTGCACACATTTTTGTGCATTTGTTACATTAGACAAATCTGGTTTATTGAAACATATCCGCACACACACAAGTATTAAGCCTACAGCACGCAGGGTTTGTGCATCTGTGATGTATATAAAACAAAGCCACAAAAGCAATCAAATGCACCCTTAAACCATCTATTAATGTACTACAGTGTAAACCATTTATGCCTTTGTCTAGAGCAAACTGTCTTCCTAGTCCTACAACCACTATATTTCAAGGCAATGCATCATCACACTGTCTGTCCTATAGTGGTGGTAATGAACTGTGTGGCAGCATTGCCACTGTAATCCTGCAAAAGGCAAGTGAGAAAAAAACCCAAGTTTTTGCAAAGAAATTGCATTTGTTCACAGAACAATTTGCAGTAGATTGAACATCTGTAAGAACTGAAAAAATAGTCTGTTGTGTGCCTTGATGTGGGTCATGGTCCCTTTGTGGTAACTGGGTCTCAATAAATCAAGCTGTACTAGCACAGTCGTACTGCCCTGTGAATGTCCAGGCAGATTTACTCAAACCACCCCTGTTTAACTGGGCATTAACCCTTCTCCCTTTCCTTCATGTCCCCACAGCTTGTTTTCTTATTCATAACATTTTTGCTTCTCCTTTAGAGGAAAAGATCTCTCTGGCTTTGCAGTAATGAGGTAAGAAATGGTGTTTCTGATTTCATATCTACAGTAGTAGCAATATTTCTTAAGGAGTGATAGTCATCAGAAAAAATACAATACCAAGATTTCTTTGTGTTATTTTTGATAGCTGTTATTTAACTGTGGCACCAAACCTCATTAACACTTAGACTCTTTGCTATCCATTTGTATCACTTGGATTTAATGATAGTATTCATCCATGTTCACAGACAGGAAGGTGTGCATGGAGCACAAATGGCTGGCAAATCCTTTCTAGACACTATGGGCCATTTGGGCTTCTGAAGAGACAAAGCAATGACATTTGAATACTGCAAGTTTCTTGAAGGCCAAAGTTCTGTGATTTAGCACCAAGCTAAGCAACCTGTATTTTAAGAAGCCAGTGTGCTTCAGATGACATAATTTTCTTCGTTAGTGAAGCAAGACTCAAGTGTTTTCCCTGAAGACCTGGTGACAATGGAGGTGCTAGTTGGAGTTATACAAAGCCAGCTACTTGCTCCCTTGTCCCAGGTTCTGAATTCCACTCCCCCATTGTCCCTATCTGTTGGACCATGGCATGTTGTGGAAATCAATGTGTTTAAATTATTCAGACCTAATTAAAAGAAGTCTGTTTTTAACCCAGATCATTTCACTAATTGAAAGCACAGCATGGGCCTGAAGGCAGTAGGACCAGCTTGGAGAATGTCAGGACTTCAGGGGACAGAGGCAGAGCTGGAGGGGAAAGGAAAGAAAAACAAAGATCCAGCTATATGGGTGGCTTGAGATGGCATCATCATAGAGGAAAAAGTGGAATCAGTTTTCCTGTATTGTGGAAAACTAATGAGCAAAGTACCATGTCAAGAACCGTAGTTGAGACCAATCAGGCTAGAGCTCAATTGCTGTGAATGGGGCAGAAACACTTTCGAATGAACACCAGGCTTTACACTGTGATTTAAAGCATAAAACCTCCATTTAAGTAGCGTGTAAACAAATTAATGGAAATGCAGTGAAAATAAGTAATAACTTTTTTAAAGACCACAATAGAAAGAAGCTTAACTGCTGCTTCTTGTTACATAAAGAGTTTCAAACCTCAGACATAAGTTGCAGCTCTTTCATTAAAAAGTCTTAAAAAAATATTCAGGAAATCTGTCCCTATTCTTTCAAAACACAGATTATTTGCTTTCTACTTTCCTTTCTACACTTCTAATTTCTAGTTTACTGGAAATACTTCCCAAGAAATACTTAGGGCTGATACTTCATAATTTCTGAGTGCCAATAAGTTTAGTCTTACCCTAGTCTGTCTGATATTTGCAACACCAAAGAAGGAGCTTGAGGAGAAACAGGAGCAGCCTTGAACATGATGGAAATATTGCTCCCATTAAAATCAGTGGAGATATACTGTCACTATAACTAAGGTATTTGCATATTCATTATTGAGAGAATAAATAAGTTCAACGGCTTTGATATTATGATCCCGTAAGTATCTGCCAGAACACATATTTATATGATCTTTCAGATAATTTTACATTTTTCCAAAACCAACATGATGATTATGGGAGGAACTGTTTCAGTTACCCACCTGAAATTAAATCAAATACACCTAAGACTCATAAATTGCTAGGAACAAAAGTATCTAACCAAAGTTTTTCAACTCCCCTGGAGTCTGCCCTAGTATCATACATAATTTATAAGTGAAATTAAATCTTACAGCAGTCAGTGAGTTTTATACAAGGCAAAGACCATACTCAGATACTGGAGAAACTCAGATGGCCTTTGGAAGGGATCATATACATGTGCAAAGGCTTATGCCTGCATGGGAGCCAAGCCAGGCAAAGTACAGGTATGAATAATGACAGCTGTCCTTTTTTGCAGCCAGGGCTTGTAAGGAGAGTCTCTATGTGGGATAACTTTCTCAAACAACTTAACTTAATCCTTTAGCTATGACATCACTCTTATCATTCCTTTTGCCATCACCTCATATATCACAGAAGTGTTATTCATTCATTCATTATTAGAGCTGGGCATTGACAAGTATATTTCAATAGTGCTTATTCCTTACAAAGGCTGTTTATTAAGATAATATATCTAGGCCTCTTTATAGTTAGTCATAAAGTGACCAAGGCATCTATTTTCATTACGTCTCTGGCTTTTTGATTGAGTGAAAACCCTTGAAGCTTGTATCCTAAGATGAAAGTGTGCTGGCGCGACTGTGTGTATTTGATATCATTTAATTCCATTCCTGCAAGAACAATAATCAGTATAGGAACTTTGTTGGATTTATTGATTTTGCCAAGTGACAATACACCTTTTTCACTCAGTTGATGAAAAAAATTATTCTAGTTAAAAGATAATAGAAAAAAAAGATGAGTTTAATGCTATTTGTTTGAGCACTGAGATACATAATGTGAAAATAATCTTGACATTGATAGCATTTTCACCGGTGGGGTTTTTCTGGTCTGAGCTGCATATGTTTGATCAATATGAAAGTGAGAAAACGAAAGAAGAGCCAAATTGCCAGTGTTTTTTTTTTTCTCCAATATGACATTATGTCTCCAGTTTAAGGTCCAATCAGAATTTCTTCAGTTGAAAGTTTTCTCATTGGAAAAAGATGATTCACACAAATCTGACTTTTTCCAGATATGGATCAGTTGTGAAGAGATTTTCCTTGAGAAAAAAAACTCTTCCACTCTACAGGCTATCCAGTAGACTTCCAGTTATTGGAGGTAACACTGGACACTGAACTAGACATGGGAAACCAGCTGTACCTCTCTTCCATCTCCTGGTTAAGGAACTGTAATTTCTAAAAGAAATGCAAACAAATCAGAGATCTTGTACTTCTTTTCAAGTGTAATTTCCTGATAATATAAATTATTAGTCCTGCAAACAACATGCAACAGCAGAAAGCAGATATTATGGAGAAATTAAAGAGTATGGAAATGACAAATCATTGGTGTGTTTAAAAATAACCCTTTTTCTGCAAATTCATCTTCCTAGAGATATTAATCCTGTGAAAGTTCAGCTGAGATCTCCAGTGTGCCATATGAATTTGGGCATCCATCCTGAGGGAGAGGACTGTGGGTTGGTGGCTTGTGTCTGTTACATGAGTTTTCTTTAGCAAAGCAGAGTACAAAACCTTTTAAAAGATATTGCTCATTTTCTTTTCCACAGCGTAACATTCTTTGAGTTCACCTGGTGAAAAAAGCTAAATAAAAAAGTCAGATGTTAGGACTACTGCACGGCTTCCACCACACAGCAATTCTCGTCTAATCCAACAGTTCAGAGAGATGCCTCTTCAAGTCAGGATCCTTTTTTCCTGATGCATCAAAACTGCTCCTAAAGAAGGAAAATGCAAGAACATTTAATACTGGTGGCATATAAATTATATATAATATATTTTTCAGTGTTGGTAGATTAGTTTTACAGGAAACATTTATCTAGAATGAAGTCATAAGTGAGTGCAGTAAATTCTTCCCAAATTTTCAGTCAGTAAGTTTTGCAATGTTTCTGCAGAAATCTATCAGCAATCATTTCATCTGAATCTGATTAAACACAGCAAAGTCACAGAGCATGACCAGTTCCTTCTTAGTTTACCTTGAAGAGTCTAGCAGGAATAAAAGTTTCTAACATTCCTTGTTTCCACTCAGCATTGTATTTGTGTGCAAAACCCAGGAAAAAGATCAGATAGGCAACATGAGCATGTTGGGGCTTTCTCTCCTTTGAAAGAAGTTCCTGAAACAAACTCCAGCTAGGTGACCCGTACAAAAAGAGCTGAATTAGAACCTGTTCAGGATCTTTTGTTAGTCAGTCACTTTCCTCTCCCTCATGACTTTGCAAACTCACAAAGACTGGGTTTCCAGTCCTTTGTGTGAAGCCAGGCACACATTAAGGAGGAGGAATCCACAAGGAAGCAGGTAAATGGCTACTGAAGAAATATTTGTGTCATAACCTGCAGCCACCCAGAAGCAGCTGTCAAAGAGCCGGTGAGCCATAAAATGGCAGGGGTCAGCTATCCACAGGGACTTATCTTCCAAAGCAAATATAGTAATAAATCCAGAGTTATGCTTAAAGAGAATGTGGATTCCTTACGTTCTGGATACAGATACTTTCTAGACTTCCACAACATGATCTTCAAGGAACTTACTCTTGTAAATAAGTAATATTCTTGTAAAAAAAACAAAACAAAACAGAAAAAAGAGTAAAAATTCCTATAAAATGAATAAACAAAACAACATTTGATATTCAGCAGTCTTTCCTCTCCTAACCTTGCTGTGAGATACATTTATGTCCATTGTCAAGAATTAAATGCATCCGTCAGGTCTGTGATATGGGAGAGCTCTAGTGGACACAGAGATACTAGTTTCCCTCACTTCCTCAAAATAGTGAAGATTTGTTTTGGTTACCTTCATTTGCCTCAAGTATTTCTTTTCAACACACTACTGGTGCTTCAAGGACAGAATAAAATAAAAATGCCAAATAACATAATTTAGTGGGATTTTTCAAATTAGATAACACTGTTGGTCTTGCTAATGAATGTGTGTTTGTCTCTATTTTATACTATTTAAACTTGTTAGCTTTGCTTGGAAATCCCTTACCCATCTCTGACCCACAATTTCTTGTCATCCTTTTTTTCCTCAAACAGTTGAGTCAAGTCAAGTTCAGAACAGTTATTATTAACCTGGATGGAGTTTGGAAAATCACTGTTCTCATTTCAGATCTGAAAGCAGTGAAAGCTTGCGGCATTTTTTTGCTAAATTAGTTTAATACAATATATGACGTTCACCTACACATAATACCTCGCTCTCTACTGAGCCTCATCTGATCCTCAAAACAACCATTTCAGCATCTTTCTTCAGCCATCAATATGTGAGTTCCTCATAATGAAAAGTGAAAAAAACCTGACTGCTTGAGGTTGTTTTCTTAGGAGCTTGCTCTGCCCCTGTGATTATCTCTGTGGCCCTCCTCTGGACTCACTCCAACAGGTCCATATCCTTCCTATATTGGGGACCACAGGGCTGGATGTGGTACTCCAGGTGGGATCTCACCAGAGCAGTGCAGAAGGGGAGAATCACCTCCCTTGACTGGCTGGACATGTTCCTTTTGATGAAGCCGAGCACACAGTTGGCTTTCTGGGCTGCAAGCACACACTGATAGCTCATGTTGAGCTTCTTGTCAGCCAGCACCCCCGTCGTTCCCTCAGGGCTGCTCTCAATGCATTCTCTGCCCAAGTGTTTGTGCTTGGGATTGTCCCAAGCCAGGTGCAGGACCTTGCAGTTGGCCTTGTTGAACTTCATGAGGTTCAAATAGACACTTCAGTGCTTTTTCCCCAAGCTGCCTTAAGTCTCAGGAAGAGCTCCTGTACTCTCCTGCAAATTAAAATCATCAATTTCTTTCACACCATTTGAGCTGCTAGACTGCTAAGATCTTGAATGTGCCAACTGTCTCTCTGACCAGTATTGTCTCACTTTTTCTTTAAGGTTGTTCGTATCTTTTTACTGTCTCTGGTCTTACCTTTGATTTGTAATTTCTTGGGGAGGACTTCCTGTCTAGTCACTGCTTGTCCCAGGCAATGTGGATCATAAAATCATAGAATCTTGGCTTTTAGCTGAGACAAGTGTAACATTAGTGCTGCCAATAGGTGGGGATGGCATTGGTAGGGATGACTAACTGACGCCAAAATTTTTATCTGCAGAAGCTGAGGATTGTTTCAAGAAGCAGAGAGTTGTTCAGATTCATACAAACCCTGAGAGCCAGCTGGAGACTTTCAGGTTCTGGTATGCTCACTCTTACACTAGCGTACTCAGGAGAAAGCTGGAAGGACTCTCTCCAATGCCTGCTCTGAATGGGTAGAGTAGCGGGAAGGGAAGGGAAGGGAAGGGAAGGGAAGGGAAGGGAAGGGAAGGGAAGGGAAGGGAAGGGAAGGGAAGGGAAG
>WYDI02014527.1:0-28862 GCA_009867235.2 Psittacus erithacus
AAAGAGAAAGAGAAAGAGAAAGAGAAAGAGAAAGAGAAAGAGAAAGAGAAAGAGAAAGAGAAAGAGAAAGAGAAAGAAAGAGGAGAAAGAGAAAGAGAAAAAGAAAGAAAGAAAGAGAGAGAGAGAGAAAGAGAAAAAGCTGGGGCACTCTTATGACTGTGCCCCAGTTGTGCAGAATAGTCACACTCTCTTAGTACCAAGGGCTCCTTTATCCTTTTTGACACAGTAAGTGCTTCACGACTCAGTCTTTGCATCTGACCTTTAACCATCTTCCACCCACATGGTATTAAATTCTCTATTACTTGTCTTAGCAATTTCAGCTTGCCATCCCAAAACACATTGCTTTTGTCTTCCAGCAAACACTTCAGAATGTAAGACCATATGGAAAATTTGTCCACTCTTTTCTGTTTCCCGGCAGCTTAATCTTTATTCAGTAACTCAAGTTATTAAGAAGGTGTTCTGGTATTTTGTGTACTCAGGACTTTTTGCTTAAAGTAATGTTTGTGATTATTATTGTGCACTTCAAAGCTAGAAAGCTCTTTTTAATTCATTCTCAGAGCCTAATTCTACAAGGTTCTTGCTTATGAGCACGTAGCTTATACTCAAGCACTTCAGAAAACATTAGCTGCTATAGTCTGAATTCAGGTTTGTGAGATTACTTGCAAAAAATCTGTCAATTTCACAAACAAATAAATTGCTTAAGAACAATTTACTTGTTGTAACTGAAGTGATTTTAATAGCTTTCACTTGAACAACACAGAAAACTGGTTTTTGGAAGTATACTACTACTTTAAGAATGTATTTCAATATATTTAGTTTCAAAGCGAAGGTTATAAACAAGGAAGATGTCCTTCTAGGTACTAGGAGCTGCATCTACAAATCACAGATGATATATACTGAGGATCAGGGCCTCCAAGGGAGGCTAGAAAATGGGATATGGCCAAGTGTGTCATGATCAGGTCATGTATGGACTCTGATACAGGCTGTTGTGGCCTTGACAGGTGTTTCATTTCACTGCCTCCCCAAAGAATACATATCTACAAACAGTTTCCAGCCTCCCTAAAAGAACATCCCTGCAAGAGCCTTGGTCTGTGTTTGGCACAGTAATTACATTTGAGCTGCTTGTAGGCAGTCTGGGGGCCAAAAGCCCAGGTCACTGACACACACCACAGATGTTCAGGAAAGAATTTCAACATACCATAATCTTTAGAGACATAATTGTTCCCACTAGTTCCTTCATGCTGAAAGTGAAACACACATTTAGGTTCTTCATTCGCTCATTGTACTGTTAATCTAGTAATATGGGTAATGTGTTCACATTTCTCAAAAAAAATTCTACATTTTTGTGAGATACATTCAATCTTTAGACACAGGGACAGATCCAAATGCTCCTTATTTCACTGGGAATATAGAAAACACATCCTTCAGGATGAGTATAGAAAATAAATTTTTCATGCTAGTGATATGTCTTCCATTTAAGGATGGTTATACTTTTACTACAAAGTATCTAAAGCTTAACCTTTCTTTCTCTGCTGACAGTCTCCTTAGAGTCCCACTTATCTTACATAAACAATGGTGAGATCACCATAATCAGGTAAAGCATTCTTTTTATTCCAAAATCAAGAGGAAAGAAATTCAGTACATAGTCCATTTGTGTATTTTAAAATGGAAATTGTTGTTAAAAATAGAGCAGCTTAGATGTTATAATTCTGTATTTTCCTAAGTCATGGAAAAATAAGAGTCAAAGTGGACATGTTTTTTTAGTAACGTTGTTCAAAAGCTCCCTTCAGTTCTCAGCTGGAATCCGTGGGCTCCACATGTTTTCATAGCTGTCATATTTCTGAGCTAATAATATCTAATGCGTTCAGTCCAAATGAGAATGGATCTGGAGGTGTGATTTCGTGATATTGTTTTCTGAATGACAAAGAACAGAGAAAATAAAGTTCATGCATTATTCACATCATAAAAGATGAAAATTATTAATGCAATAAGGATAAACCACACACACACGCACACACTGGTATGCCTCTATTTCAACAGTAAGATAGTACTGAAATGCCTGTCTTTCCTACAATTTAGATAATTCTGATATTCAGAGACTTAGACGTACAATTTTTGCAGCGCTTTATATAAAATAATAATTTTGGATACAACTTCCAACTGGACAAAAAGGATGCTTTATTCTTAACATCTGATTGCATGAAATTCATTTTAAAGTAATATGACAGTAAACTGAATTTAATATTGCATAGAGCAGCACCTCCCGACTTCTCTCACATAGAAATGTGAAAAAAAATACAGTCACACATCTGTGTGAGTAAGCTTCAACCTGTATAAATATACGTGAGTCTCTTAATTTCAGTAAAAACATTTTATGTCTGCTAAGGAACAGATCTATTATGTTCATTAAAGGTGACAGAATAACAAGCCTTGAGGCTGAAGATATCTATTCCCAAGAACATCTAACAAAGTAGGGCAATCCATAGAAAGCTAGCTCAGCAAACCAATAAAATAATATATTCTGCCTGTGTGAGGGTGTGTGGATGCATATTTATGTAAAAGAAAAACCTGGCAAGTATTCTTTTTCAATGAAATTAAGTTAATAATCTCATTCTTGAAAAGTACATACGTTAAAAAGGAAACAAACAAAAAAAATGTCTACAAGGTGTTCTCCTTACGCAGTGACACAGTATGTACTGATGTTACTTCTGCTGTTGAAATCATTGGCAATTTAGAACCTGGATTTCAACTCAAGCATTTGAATAAGGAAAGCTCTTTATTTTCCATCTTTCATAAATTTCTGTATTTAAAATTACTTTAGAGAAATAGTACATTGAAGCCTGACTGAAGAATGCATTTGAAGTACTATTTGAAAATTTTCATATATCACCTTGAGAAAGTGAAGACTCAGAAATTGGATAGATAATTTCTATTAGCATTTAATAGGAAATAGTAAGCAAGGAAATTGTTAAGAAAATTTGCCAGTGATAGATTTAGAAGATTTGCAGCCAATGAGGACTCATTAACATAGGCAGACAAATCAGATATTCAGCTTGAAAAAATGCAAGCTCAAGAATCTGTGAAGAAATAAACCAAATCCTACACAGATTAAAAAAGAAGACACAGCCTGGAAAGCATTAAAACTGGGAATACTGGACAGCAAATTAGATATCAGTTTCCAATGTGAAATATTGCTGCAGTAAAATAAAAAAGCTAATACAAATTTTGTATTGCATATGCATTACCTTACAAAGCAAAGGTTTAATATAACTTCTTTTTTTAAGACCTAGAGCAGTGATTCAGCTCTGGGCATCAAATTTCTATAAAGATACTGACAAATTGGTAGGAGGTCAGTGAGCTGTACAAAATAAATAAATAAATAAATAAATAAATAATCAGTGGGCTAAAGTGAATGATTTATGCTGTATCATTCAAGGAGTTAAACAGAAGCCTGACCACCTAAAATGGCTTTTTCCCTGACGTGAAAAAATGTCTCTTATGAAAACATAAGTCTTTTCCCAAAACCCTTCCTATTACCATAGCTGGGTCCCTGTACATAAAAGCTTATCAAAGCTGCAACTTGGGAGAAGAGCAGCTATAGTTCAAATAAGTCAAAGTATGTACAACAGAGAAACCACAGATGTTAGCATAATACGTTATTTCATTAAAGTAAGAAAGGAGACTCAGAAACCTGTGTGAAAGAAAATCTGTTTGAAGGGGGCTGTGCTTTTATTAAATAGCTTTTGGAGACACCTGAACAAGAATTTATATGAATATTAGTAGTAGTCCTAGGAATAAAAAATCCAAAGAAAATCACCACTGTTTTTCTTTAAGATTCTGGGGTAGATTGTTGATTTAAGGCAAATAAAATAAGTCCTAGTTTTTTTCATCCCCCCATGTAGTCCTTCTTTGCTAGACTTTTTTTTTTTTTAAATTTAATAATAAGTTCAAAGTCACTATTTTCAGATAACTTTGTTGAGAACTTTAATTGAGACTTCCTAAAGCTAGGATATGACACCTTATTTCAGCCATGTCTTACAACAATCCTGATTTAATTTACCTATGCTATATGCTATTTTTTTCCTCAGGTTTGAGATCTAGTGCATAGGCAGTTCCGATATTTAACTCCAAATTTGCAGCCTCAAGATGAGGTTTTCTCTTTTTGGCTTCTACAAGCCAGGCTCTTCAAACCCATTCCCTATCCTGCCTGTAACTGAGATGGGCATTTCCTGCTTTTCTGTGAGGACTAGAAAAGAAGCAATAAATACATATGAAAGATTATTAGCTTTCTGTTCTTGTGCTGTGTACTGCGGCAGTGTAAGAAAAAGTAATTGCAAAATCTGTGCAGAGCTTGCATATCCTGAGATGTAACATTCTTAGCAAAGAAGAAATCTTCAGGGCTTTTAGCTATTAAGTAAATGTTAACACTGCTTTATTTAGTATGTCTGAACTGAGGTTTTTCTCACATCTAATTTGCTTAAGCTCAGTTATTTTAAGAGGTAATGCAATTATACACCTGTGAACAGGATCTTGTAATTGGAAGTATAACTTAATTTAACTATGTGAGATATTAATAGCTTGCTCTCACATCTTTTTTTCTTATATATTCTTTATTTGGAACTGGTGGGTTATATATGTCTTTGTCAGACAGAAGTATTTAGCAGCTTGT
Source organism: Psittacus erithacus (assembly GCA_009867235.2). Taxonomy (NCBI): domain Eukaryota; kingdom Metazoa; phylum Chordata; class Aves; order Psittaciformes; family Psittacidae; genus Psittacus; species Psittacus erithacus. Next base: position 4,670 of record WYDI02014527.1, read on the forward strand.
CACATAACTGATTTTTTACATGTACTAATTTATTTCGCTCACAATGGATACATTCTACTGTCTTTGGAAGATACGATCTTTGGTTCTTCCTTAGGCATATTTATTGTGAGATATTTAGTTTCTCTAAATTTGTTTTCTATAAGATTAGATTTCATAATGATTCATCAGTATATGTCATCAAGTGTTCAAAAATCCAATCACCTCCACTTTTCTGATGAACAACCTATCTTTATTTTTGATATCTGAGGAGGGACAAGTAACATTTTTATATCACTCTTTCAAGTGCAGTTTTTGTCTGAGAATTGGCAGTAGTTCTTGTTATTTGTGTCACATATCACATATTCCCTATGACATCCACTTCCTTAGTGTCATAATTTTAAAGTAATTTAATAAGATTCTTTTAAAAGTGTTTTTAGAGATGACTTGCAATCTTATACACATACCTTTGCATTATTAACAAAGAAATATTATTTTGTTTTATCACTTATTTTCATTGTGAGAGAGAATGAAAGTGTTTTCACTAATCTTTGAAAAAAAATGCTTTTAGAATTTGTCAATTATTTTAGATTTATATATTTAGCATAATGTAGTTTATATTTTGAAATGCCCCACAACTGTTTAATGAGATAAGTTCACTGTGATTCACAATAATATACTATGTCCTTAATTAAAAAATATAATTAATATGAAATTACAGGTTTTATTAACATTTAAGTCATAATATTCCATATTAATCCATAATAATGATTCACAATCACTAATTATTTTTTATTAAACAATATTTTCATATCAGTATGATATTAAAAGCCCATAAGCAATTCATATGATTCTTAGGTTGTGAGAGCAAAAGTTTACATTACATTTATTGGCCTCCACTGTGAAACAATTCATACACATTTCATCTCATGAATCCCATTCCTGCAGTTGTCTAGGCATAACATACTTTCACAACACCTACTTTTGACACAAGCATTTCAAATAATCCATCTATGACATTTGCAAATTTGCCCCAATTGATAATTATGATAATTTAAAATATGCATCCTATTTACACTTTGATTACTTTAAGTTTCAGCTTCTTACTGCTTTGACACATGAAAGTGCCACAGAATCAGTGAAGTTAATTCGCATTTATTTTTCCTTTCTTTGCGTTAAATGGTTTTTGGCAAAGGAAATAAAGCATTACAAAGCTCTGTTTCAATGCTGCCAGTTAAGGATTTGTTTGAGCAAATTTTTGTTTTCTATTTTATTATTTCCATTTCCTTTACTGTCAACCAAGTATGACAAAAGAATACTGCACATCATGCTAATCTAAGACGTTTCTATTCAGATAATGTAGCAGCATGTACCTGCCTAGCAGACAGTTGGATATGCTTACAGAATTTATTCTCTGGATTATCTGGATAATATATCTTGCATGCTTTCTACAGTGCATTTTTCCACTATAACAGAAATACTTAATTTTTAAACAAAGACTTTTCCAGTATAGATTCATGGAATTGTGTAAAATCTTCGACATAAGAATTTTCTGCAGCTTTCAAAACTATAATTTTTTAATCATGGCTTCTCTCTCTCAACAATAAACTCATTTAACTGGTTAACAAAAAAATGGTACAAGACCAGAACATGCAAACTAGCAAATAATAATTGACAAAATCATATATGACACCATTTGCTTATTTCAAATATTAAAACTGAAATGTTTTAATTAATAGTTTCTAATTTGACCATGAGGACTTTTTTGTTGTTGTTGTTGTTGTTGTTATTGCTCTTTTCAGTATTATTTTCTTTCTATATTTTTTTGTATGTTAAGAGGTGCATTTCTACCAGGATTAAATAGCTAAAACCTAGTATACAATTCTGTACTTATACTATGTTACAGTGTCCTGGATCTGGCATTGTTATATGTTAATTCAGATTGTTCTGTAGGATAGTGGCCTATCCCCAAAATTAGGCAATTGCTATTACTTGTGTCAGCAACTGTGACTGGCCAAATTAGATGGGGTGTACTTTAGTACTAAAGGAATAAGGAGAAATGCTTTTTCACCTGCATATTAGTAGTGTTATTTTGGAGTAGAAAGATATAGAATCATAGAATACTTAGGGTTTGAAAGGACCTTAAGATCATCAAGTTCCAGCCCTCCTGCCATAGGCAGGGACACATGAAGATTGTTTCTGTTGGGAGAATAGAATTTAGGCTTTTTTTTTTTTTTTTTCATAAACAATTACAATAAGAAAAGCAAGCAAGATATTTTTATTTTAGAATATTATAGATAAACTAGAAAATGTTTGTAACAGTAGCTCTGAAAAATAATCATTTTGCTTCACGGTAATGTAAAAATATTTAATTTTGTGATAATCTTGGTCACTAGATGGGGTTTTTTGGGGTGTTTTTGTTCTTGTTGCTGTTGATTTTGATTTGGTTATTTTTTAAATAAAGGGTCATTGTTCTTTAATCCTGGTAGTCAGCTAAGCACCGAACAGGTATTTTCCTAATATCCCCATCAGTGGGATGGAGAAGAAAAATGGAAGGGCAAAAGGTAGAAAACTTATGAACTGAGATAAAGACAGTTTTTTAAGGAAAAGAAAAACAAACGAATACCAAAAAAAACCCCAAAACCCCAACAAGAAAAAACCCCAAAATAACAAAACTACAAACAAACAAACAAAAAAAAAAAAAAACAAACCCACCCAAAAGAGCAAACCACTGGAAAACTCCAACAAACAAAAGCCCCAAAGCCACACGACCACCACCAAAATGAAACCACAAGGAATAAACGGATGCCCAACCAGTCCCCAAGCAATGAGAAGTCCTGGCAAACTTCCCTCCCCAGCTTTATTTGCTGAGCTTTATTTCATTTGGTATGGGGTAACCTTCTGGTCAGTTGTGGTCAGCTATCCCAGCTGCGTCTACTCCCAAATTCTTGACTACCTCCAGAAGTTGCCTACTACACTGCTTTTTTTTGTTCACAACTCTTATACATAGCACCACACAATCTACCATGAAGAAAATGAACTCTACCCCAGCCAAAAGCGGAACATTTTTTTGCATATAGTACTTTCCTTCTCAGTCAGAGGAACATTCCAGTTTTCCAGAGTGGTATATTACCTTACTGCAATCTTACATTTTCCCACAGTTTACTCATAATCTTAGTTTGCAGTGAAAACATAGAGAAAACTTGTATTTTAGAAATCTTGAATTATGACATATATAACTCACAATTTGAACTCTTTCAGGTTTTGTCATCTCTAGGTTGGTATTCTTAGGCAAATAAAATTAATGTAGAGCCAAATTTTGAAGCCAGTGTCTCCAGAACTGGTACATGAAATACTACCAGGAAGTTTTAGTTATCCTGAAGGAACAGAACTTCAAACCTGGAAAGCTAGAAACTTAAACCAAGTAAAATAATTAAATAACAATTGAGCAAATGACATAATCCTAACATATTTCAAGGTCTCTAATCTGTTTTAACTTCACTCAAGATACCTAAACAACAGCCAAAAAGTTGTAGCCTGAAGAACTTTCTGGAAACGGTAGCTAAATACAGCAATAACTTTAAAATTGCTTGGTAAAAGAAATCTTGTGCTGATGCTGGGGACTCCCTTCTCTCAGGAAGTCCTAGTTGTTAGGTATTTGCTCAGCCATAGACTGCTGAGAGCCAATAAGAGTGGAGCCTTAGCAGAGCAGCTCAGTCTATCTGCCTCATTCACTCTCCAAAATCACAGCAATACTGGAAAGCCTTTCCTACAGACTCTGTAAACTTACACAGTTCAAGTTTCTCAGCCTTGACTTTGCTGCATGGCAGATACGAAGACTGTTGCAGTAATCTTATCTGTATGTGCTGTCACTATTCCCTCAATATCTCCCAGCTACATCAGCCCAGTATCACCAATAAAGATGTAAAGTCCAGCCAGGTGGTAAGACACCCAACTGCAACAACCTTCCTCATGTCTGTAGGGAGGAAGTCACACAATTAAGTGCAAAGACATCCACAGCACTTTCTTAAAGCTGTTCCTTAAACTGTCCTTCATTGCTTCTGTGATAGAAGGGAAAGGATTATGTATCTAAAAGTTTGACTGTTGACCCCTGGTGTATCAGAGGTTTTGAGGTTGTTACTAATGTCATTTCATCAGTGAGGTAATAGATCCTGTGTATCATGTGGCTTTAGTTGTATGGGACAATACAGATTTCTCTGAGCATATGAGCTCTTTTCATTTACTGTAATCAAGTGTATCTAATATGAATTAAGAAATGTAGCCTTCAATATCCTTTTAATTTTAGGTGATTTGATGGATTGTCTCAATCTTGACAGGATTATGAAAAAGCCTCACAGACTTTTCTTTGCATTAAAGTGCTATTCCATTGATACTCTTGATTTGTTCATACTTAAATTCATTCAGACAGGTCCCAGGATTTCTTCCCAAGGACAAAAATTCCCAGTGCGATAAGATAATGACTTTCCACAGTTGGTTTTGACTATAGCGTAATGTTTCAGACCACTCACAATAACTGCTGAATAGCATCATTGTTACTTAAATAAAAATGCTACCCACTGTTTTATCAGAATCACTTATCAGTTGAAATTTACAATTGCATCACTTATCACAGCAAGAAATCCATTTTACTAAAAATAATAGAAAGGGGCACACTGTATGCCAACTTTGTATAGCAGTTCATTTGAAACAAGTGAATTCAAATTATCTGTGAAGAAGTCTTGTACTAATTGCACTTTCTGTTTTCCTATAATTCATTTTCTAGAAGTTAGAAAATATATCTAAGACTAAACTGACAGTTCTGACAATTTCCAACTGTTTTCTTAGACTACTTTTAATGAATAAAAATCATGGATTCAAATATTTCATCATGAATTCAATAAAAAAAATAACCAAACAAGAACCAAACCAACCAACTCACATTGCCAATGTATGGACTGAAAGGTTAATCTTTTTGGGTTAGCATACATGTCAGTCTTGTACATATGCCAGTCACAAAGGAACAAACAAAATCACACGTATCACTGTGTTTTATTACTATATATTTGTTATTTTCTATTATGTTATGGTTTAAAAAAGTTACAATATTTCAATGAAATTGCAAAAACAACACTTTGTGAATTAAGCAAGCTTTTACACAGCATGAATAGCACAGAATCCAATCCCCTAGGATAATATTGAGCAACCTAAATTACATGACCATACTCCTAATTCCTGCCTAATATCTATATATTTGCCAATTTCTGCAAAAAACTGAGGTGAAAGACCTAAGTGTGTAGCCAAATTCAGTACAGAAGCACATTTTATTTTCAACAGAATGGGTGAATAAGCAGCATCCTGCAGTAAAAAAAAAGAAAAATAAATAAAAACCAACATAAGATCAGGTCCTGAAGGACTGCATAACAGGTGCACACATACAGGGTGAAGTAAGATCTTCTACACAACCATAGCTTCAATTTGTCCTAACTTCTGAGTGTTAGGATCCCAATATGCAAAAATAAAATAAAATAAAGTAAGCCAAAATTAAATGAAATTAAAAGCTGTTGGTATGTCTTTCTGTTTTCAGAGTCTGGCTGACACCACCCTGTGGCCACTGGTGCAATTGCTTCAACACTGCTTCCTGTTGCTTGAATGCTTTTGTGATATTTTGTCACATGTCCAGCAAAAGATTCACAAAGTAGGTCATACATTAACAAAAGTGAAACACTGTAAACCCTCAGAAAACTTATAGCCAGGTAATTCTGGAAGTTTGGTCTCAAAATTTATGACCTAAACTCAGGCATTTGGTTGTAGTAATTATGTCAGGAGTTAGGGCTTCATCTGTTCTCACTGAAGCAAATTATCATAGAGGAAGAAATTCTATTTAGAAGGAGTCCACATGCCTTCAGTATATGTACACAAAGCGATACTCTAAAGTGGTTATTTTTCTAATTTAAGCATAAGCATAACGTAGGCTAAGTCGGATGACTTCAGAGACAATCTTCAAGTTCATTCAGAATTCAGAAAACTGAAGTTCTACCACCTCTGTTTCCTAATGCCTCTGCTCTGTTTGGCAAGCATTATAGTGACCCATAAAATGTAGAACAGGTATTTGGTTTGAAAGATACGTGGGTAAAAAATAGTGTTTAAAGCCTGCAGGTAGTGTGTGTTGGGGAGAAATCACTTCAGTTGTGGGGTTATCCTTCTGTCTTCTGGCCTACTAGGGCACACACGATACCTGAGATCCTAGGGGACCAAACACTTGGGCATTTGGTATTCCTTACCAAGCATACCTCCATCTACAGCCTTGACAGAGCCTTGATACCAAATAGGCTTGGTGTCACCTCTAGCCTTTAATAAACTTGGACATGTCCTGTCATGCTCATAAGGAACAGTTAAATTGGATTGTACTGCTTCAATATCTTACAGTTATAGAATCGGAGAATCAAAGAATCAACTAGGTTAGAAAAAACCTGTAAGATCATAAAGTCCAACCACTACCCCAGAACTGCCAAGCCAAAAACTAACCCACATCACTGACGGCCTCATCTACATGTTTTTTTGAACACTTCCAGAGAATAGCCAACCTCCAGTCCTCAGGGACCTGCCAACTGTACCAGGACTGCTGATAAATGATGGAGAGTGGCTTAGCAAGCTCCTCTGCCAGCTCCTTCAGCACTCTTTGGTGTACTTTATCCAGCCCCATAGACCTGTACACGTTTAAGTGGAGCAGGAGATCGCTAACCTGAATTATAGGGAATCAATCAGCTCCCCATCTCTGCTATCCAGCTCTGGCAACTCAGTACCCTGAGGATGGCTGGTGTGACTATTAAAGACTGAGGCAATGGCAGCATTAAGTACCTTATCCTTTTCCTCATTCTCAGTTACTAGGCTTCCCCCAGTATCCAGCAGAGGATGGAGGTCCTCCTTAGTGTTCCTTTTATTGATAATATATTTGAAAAAGTACTTTTTATTATATTTTATGGCAGTAGCCAGATTTAGTTCCATCTGTGCCTTTGCCTTTCTAACTTTCTTCCTACATAACCAAACAACATATACTTTTCATGAGGTAAGTGTCTCTTCTTCCACAGGTAACAAATTCTCTTTTTTTCCCTGAGTTCAAACAATATCTCCCTATTCCGCCATGTTTGATTATCAGCACATAGGGCAGTCAATGCACTCCCTGACAGACAGTGCAACCCTACCACCTCTTTTTCCTTGCCTATCCCTTCTGAAGAGACTGTAGCCATCCATTGCAGCACTCCAACCATGCGAATAACAGTTATGTTATGCTACCACTGTGAAAATTTGCTTCATAGATTATTTAGAAAGAATGCCTTAGTAGACTGTGGATTTTGTATTGTTTCATACAATACTGTGGATTTTCTATTGCTTTACTTTTAATCCTACTATCATTTGCTGTTTTGTATGAAGTATGTAGATGCATACTGCCCTAGAAATGAACCCCTTAGATATTCTGAATATTTATGCACTCACTGGTCAATTAATTCCACTTAAGGTCACAGTTATGGTTTTTTATTACTTGTGATTATGTTTTTGTTTGACATTCATGTTACTTTGTTATATCTCATAAAAGTGATTAATGAAGGACTCCTAGGTGTAGCATACAAACTTTTCATTCTTGACACTCTTGCTGCATAAAGATTTGCAAGTATTTCAAAGCCTATTATATAAAAGTGAATTTTTTTCCATTTTGAGGTACAAGATTTAAGATTTAGCTAAAAAAATAGAATCTGTAGGTGATAATGGACCAGAGTATTTTCCCAGCCTTTGAAATACCACTTAACTGAGGGAGAAGATTTCTCTATCTACTATTCAGCATCACAAGAAAGCATGGGTATTTTTCTTGCACATTCATGATCTACATTAAAGAGTAGTCTAAAACTAAAAATTAAAGTTTAAACTTAAACTCTTAACAATCTGGTCTTGTACTATGTATTATGATTCAAACAAAATATTTCCAAATATACTTAATGAGGCTCAACTGCCATACTCAATCAGAAATATTTATTAGCATGTTTAGCTACAACTTTAGTTAAGGAAAGATGACCTTACCTTACCCTTTTCCACACACATATGCAAGCTTAGCTTTCCAAGACATATTTCCCACATCAGTTTTTCTTCATTGCTACTCTCTCTAAATGTAACTGCATGAACTGAAGGCAAAGTAGGTGAGAATAAGAAACTGCATCTGGGACCCTTAGCTAAAGGCAGGAATAACGTTGGAATGTCACAGGCTAAAGATATCAAAGATATAAAAGAACAGAAAACCTCAGTAATCTGCAGGTCAATCAGTCAGAAAAGGGAATTAAGTTTGGGTTACATTTAAAGGTTTTCCTGATGCAGTTATGCTACTTTGAAATTTTACCAGACCAAGGAGCACTTCTAGAAAAGCCTGCTCTATTTAGAACTTGTCCAGTCTGATACTCTTAAACTTTATCCCTGATGGATGCTTTACACAGTACCAAAGCAGATCCCTGTAAGCGTTGATTCGGTTTGAGATACTTGATACAAGAACTTCTGTGAATGACTACGGCATGGAGCAATTGCAAAAGACTGACTTAGGTCCTTGATTACTTGGAAGAACTGCAGAGCTTCTGCCATCTGGTTTCACTACATTCAGTTACTCCAAAGAACTTAGAGGAAAAGAGTCTGCTACCCTGTACACCTGTAATTAAACAGAATAGAGCATTTCTGAGTATCTCCAAGCTCACTAAGCTTGAGTACTGCCATCCATGTTCAGGCATGAGGGGCACCATGGCAATCAATATTCACTCTCTGTGTAAAAATTTATCAACAGTAGATGGGAAGTCCCAACAAATAAGTTGTAATTTAAGGGACCAACTAGGGGGAAAAAAAAATCACAAAGTAAGTTTTTAGTATTATCATTGTTTACATAAAACAAAACTGATGGGTATTAGTCTGAGCCTTGCATAGGTATGAAAAAATTATCCTGCCCTTGTGCAAGCTACATAAGAATCACTCAGGAATGAAGAAAGTCAGATAAAAGGGGAACAGGGAATGTTTTCATTGGTTCCCATTTTAATCACACCATAAGAGTTTCAATGGTTTTTCAAATTAGAAAGTTTCACAGAACTTGGAAGAAACCAGAATGATGAGGAGGGAAACAGAATGGAGTAGACACATCCTACACCTGCACTGGAGTCGGACAGGCATGAAGCTTTCCTGGAGCAACTTTGGTGCTGCCATCACCTCCTAGAGCTTTAGAGCCCTTTTTCAATGACCATGTCTGCTAAGTATGCCCTACTGCCTTCTTCAGATACTTAATGTTCCAATCTAAGAAGTACAAAAATAGCAGAATATGTCCATAGAAGTGACATTTGATATTTTCAACCAAAATTGACTTTTAAAACAGCATGAACTTTCATCTTATTTGTGGGGTTTTTTTAAATTGCATTTGCTTCCTCTTGCAATGTATCTCTTATGGCTAAACAATTGATGAGTCCTGTGGAAAAAGAAGTGGAAGTACCTCCTGGCTCTTTTGTTCTTCCAGCTTCCACTGTCCATTATAACAAGCTTTACTGAGAATAAATTCTGTTAAGTTTATGATAATTTGCGAAGAATCTGCATACCAAGGCAGGAGACCACAATACATCTTCAGGGAAGAAATTCACTTGGTGAATGAATTCTAGTACTTTGAGAGAGTATGAAGACTAAATTACATTGCAACACATTCAAAACATTGTGTATTACATTCCTGCTTGAACATCTTAATTTGCTTTTATCAAAACACCAACCCTTCTAAGGAGAAATCAATTTCTGTTAAAAAATATGTCAGGAAAAGAAAGTTTTCTTCGATTAGTCTTTCTAACAAACCAACATTCTTGACTGCATTACCTTTGCATTATTTGAAGGGAGTCAAGCTGCTCTACTCCTTCTCACTCCTCCAGAAAGTGTAAAACATGTGAAGTTCATCCTCCTCTTCCACTACGGTGGTCTTTGTAAGTGTGCCAGCAGCCGAGAATAGGTAGACAGTAGATTTGTTTTACACCACACCTCTGAAACAATTTCTTTATTGAAATTGTGCATGAAAAGCCTGCATTGCCTGACTACTCTTGATATACTCTGGCATACTGAGCAATAAAGAAGTAGTGAAACAGGTGACTCTTTCCTGAAAAAGACAAAAAATACCTAAGAAGACAAAAAAACTGCTCTGGGAACAGTGACATTGGTGAGGCTTGATACATCAGACTCTCTCTCTCTCTCTCCCCATTTTTGTATAGAAATTCTTGTAGAAATATGACAAAGCATAGAGAAGTCCTCTCCACATTGTTGCTTTCCTCACTGTGGATTAATAGAAGCCTCTTTATGTATGGACCCAGAATCAATTGACATGTCAGCCAGTATAAACACCACTTCAGTCAGTGACTGTCTTCAGGACCAGCATGTTTGGGCATTTTGCATCCTAGATGAAAACCTCAGCGTTCAAGGATGACTTACCCTTATATCACCTTTAGGCAGAGTACAGACCAAGAATAAAGGATTTTGGCCTTTGTCTGATTGTCTTCCATTCTGCAGGGCTTCCCATGCACTTATTTATTTCATGCCATAATTAATTAAATAAGTTAATTGCCAATTTTGCTGAGTATTTTACTGTGAAGGTGACTGAATTTTGGAACAAGTTTCCTAGAGGCTGTGGAGTCTCAACCTTTTGGTAGGCAAAAGGTTTTGGTAGTCATACCTCTTATGGTAGTCAAAACTCAACTGGACATGGCCTTAGGTAACACGATCTACCTAACCCTGCTTTGAGTGAGGGCTTGAACTAGACAATCTCCAAGGCTCCTTTCTCTTTCTCAGCTTCTCTGTGGCTCTATAGCTGCTTGAGCTGAAGCGACTTGATTTCCCTGTTGCACTTGGTTCAACCATTTTCCATGTTAGAACTAAAACCAGTAACAGTCATAGCAATCTACTGCCTTAAAATTTAAATAATAGCTTTTCACTTCATATAATTTGGGGTTATTTTTGACTTTTCTTCACAACTTTCCCCTCACTTTCTTCCTAACATTTCCCAAATTTTATTGGTATGAAACTATGCTCTACTGCAGAAAAACTGTAAGGTACTGCAGATCCTTCCACAGTGCTCCAGCTATATTCAGCCTTCAAAAATGAAATAATTTCAGCTACTGAAAAATTCTACCATAGTTACTGAAATAATTCTGTCCTGCTCACAGTCCCCTCAAAAGACAGGCTTTTACCAGGTTAATTCAATGTGCCAAATATTTTAGATAATTTTATTATTAAGGACAGCTAATTTTTCACTTGGAGTCATAACTGTAGAAAATATCTATGCTTTCTAATACTGGTAAAGCTTGAATGGGTCTATTCCAAACACTAATGAGTTTTTCAAGGTGTCAGTAGAAATGAGAAAATATTAACTGTTTGAATACTGCTCAGAGGAATTGAATACATAAAGTAAGTTTTGAAGTGTTTTTCTTTGCTACCTTTTGTTGTCTGCCCATTATTGCAACTGCCTTTCTGCAGCTGCTATGCATTTGCACATATCATCTCTTTCAGTGTTAGGCTAAAACTAATGGTTCTACCTGTGCCCATTCTTTTGTCACTCAAAATCTTTGTAAAGTCCCAAGTTTCCTGTATCACCTAGAAGCATACCCCTTCCACCTGTTGTCTCTATTTGAAAATGAAAAAGAGAATACCAAAGACAGTACAACAGTGCAATATGAATCACATCTCTGTACGACTTGTCATCTCAGTCCTCTCCAGTAATGCTTGAAGACTTTCAACTAGACTAACCACAGTTTATGAAAAAAAGTAAATTACTTTTTTTTTTTTTTAATTGGAACTTAGAATGATGAATCTTTCACACCAGGAATTTCACTTACTTCCTTTTTTCTAGATGCCGAAAAGGACTGTTTATCTAAAAACTAGCATAATAATCAAGCCCTGGTCATTTTCACTTGAAAAATGGAATCTGCCTTTCATATTTGCATAGAAGTATTCTGCTGTAGAAATGGTCAAGAGTTCTCAAATGGAAAAAAAAAACAAACAAATAAAAGAGTTTATGTAGTGAATTTTCTTCCTTTTCAGAAGGTTTTAGACTTATGACCAGAAATTATCATTATTAAAAATCTTGACGAACTGTGTAAAAAACCTGATGTTCTAGCTTCAGTATAATTCATGTCAGAATTTCACAGGTACAACAGGTAGAGAAAATATTGATAGAAAATATATTTACAAAGATCCAGAAAATTATTTTTTAAATATTTTATTTGTTGGGGGGTTTTCTCCAAATTTCAGACAGTTTCAGTCATAACTAAGAAGTCGGACACAAGCAAAAGTGACCTAGGGTCTAGGCATGAAAGCAGGAATCATTTCTGAAAAGTTACAGAATGTATTATTTCCTTCCATAGTCAGTGAAAATTGGATACTCAGTTGTTGTTTGCAGTATTCAGATCCTCAAGTAGAAAATTTTAGGTAACGAAAACTTTGTTGGTTCTTATCCTCTATTAATCCATTTTAAAAATTAAATATCAACCAGATTTTTTTCTTCTTTTTTTTTTTTTTTTTTGTTGTGAGCTGAATATAAAATGTGGAAAGATTGACTTCAAAATCAACAGTTCATCTTACATCTTCAGAGACATTGTAAGCTGGGGGAAGGTTAAGTGTTTTTCTCATGATTACTAATAATCTGGAATTATGTATCTTTTCACACCTTGTGTATGTGTCTTTTCTTGCGTATGTATCTTTTCTTGTGTATGTATTCTTTCAGCTTTCTCTTTACATACCTGACCCATTTAAAAATGAATTAAAAAGAAATTAAATTGCCTTTTGATGAGTGCTGTGTTACAGCATGAGAACTCGTAACAGCAAGGTTATTTTAATGTTTGGATTCTAATTCTATTAGTCAAAGACATTTTAGTTTAAAAAGAAAGTAAAGAAGAATCTTTTTGCACCAAAAACTTAAAAGATAGTTCTGGAGATAATGCTAGTGTCTGAGGAAATGGAAATATGAAATGTATTGCTGTTCCTAGTCTTTGAGTGAAGCCTGCTGTGGTGATGGTAAATGCTATTTTTTAATCTAATTTTCCTGCAAAGCTTTGAAACTGCACACTGAACATGCATGCTGTGATTGCGAAGATTTCTCTCAGCCCAAAATAGAATTGACCAAATTACTTCTGTGCAATGTATGTTAGAGCTGTGAATCTTTGGTCATCTCTGTATGTTCTTATACTACGTGCAGTGGGCTATTCCCTGTTTAAAAGGTCCATAGAACACAGAATTAGGTTATTGTCTGTACAGTGTGATTTGTCCTATCACTATGTGGCGATAGCATTTCAGTGACAGTCAGTAACATGCCTGCTGGTGAAGGAAATTGCTCCCTAGACTCCATGGCCTGAATCAACCAAAGGCTGACCCCAACTGCAGTTCCAGAATGGCATGGGCAATAGTACATAGGTTCTCTGTCATATCTGTCATCTTAAGCAGATGTTCTAGGTAAATGGGCATCCTGATGGAAGCAGATACCTACACATGAGCAATGGAATTGATCTTCACATCTTTGTTGAACGTTATAGATGCTAACCACATCTCTAGAGCCCTATATATGGACTTTCAGAACCCAATTTTGAATGCAAATCATATGCAACTACCTAGTACATTCAGGACGTGCCATGTATACGAGATACTATCTTGGTGCTGGAAAATATGATTGAGACCTAAAAGGGAACCACTACTATTCCCTCTAGTATAAATCTGCCGCCGGATGGCCATCTGCCTCTATACACTGCTACAAAAAGATACTAGTGGCATGTCTGGACAGCTGAACTGGCCCCATAAACTCAGGAGGAACATATGTATGAAGGAGACTTTAAGTGTCTAGAAGTTTTCCTTTCCTCCTGGGTTTGTGGGTAATGTCTAACACTTAGATGTTTAGAGTTAATGAGTAGGTCACAAAAGAAAAGTAAAAAATTAAGTTTTGAGTCTACTTCTTAGTTCTATTTCATCTTTCACTTCTTTAAACTTTTCTTCTTTTTGTAAGACTCCACAGGAACAGCAGATTTTCAGCTTCAATGACTTCTCAAGAATTTCAATGCAACTTAAAGGTATTAAGCTACTTTGGTCTCACTCTTCTTTCCCCATTATGATTAATGGCAGCTAAGTTTAATGATTTCAGAGCTTTGTACAGAACAGAGAGATATTGAAATCAAGGGAAAAGCACATATACTATATCAGAATTCAGGGGGGAAAAAAAAAAACCAAACAAAGAAATAAACAAACAGCTGAAACTCTCCAAGCCAGTCACTACGGAGGAGGGTAAAAAAATATCCTGAAATATGTATTATTATGCATATATAAGACTAGATATTGAATTAAACATAATTAGCATTTAGAAGACTAATAAAATATCACATCCTATTTTTTTTTATTTCTGAAGACTACAAAAGAAAAACATGATTAACTCTTTGGACTCTTTCTCTTATCAGTGAATTTTGTATAAGCATAAATTGAAAAATTATGGTACTGTGTTGCTCAAGACTGAAGAGCAATTATGCACTGAGAGATGATCACCAAGTCAGCACACATGGAAAATGTGTACCAGATACTAGCAATAGTGCCTGATTGGCTTGAGTAATTATAAAGATCAGAACTGGATTATATTCAGGCAGCAGTAAATGTTTCAAATCCCAAGGAAGTCACTCAGAACTAATAGAGTTTAACAATTCACCAGATCTGATTCAACAGTGTTTTACTGGAGTTTAGACAAAAGCATGTTTAAACTATCCTAGTTTAGAATTATGCAAAAGCAAGCCATGTCTCCCCACTGCCCCAGAAAAGAATAAAAAGACAAAATCTGTGACTTAAGAGCTTTCAAACTCCTTAATAAATCCTGTGAAAATTAAGGCCATTTCCTCCCATTATCTCAAGCCTTAGTCTTTGGGTTACTTAGAAAGATCAGGTTTATTTTTTAATTCAGTGATAAGGAATTATTTCAACTTTGCTTTCCTCCGATCAGCAAGGCTGCATATATGACCCAGGGTGCAGAGCATCCCTGTCAATAACAGGAAGATACCAGTTAGTTCACTAAGGTCTATAAATGAGACTGGTAGCTATACTTGAACTTTTACACAACTTCTAAAATCGATCTGAGCACAGCTGACAAACATCTGGAAGTGCTTAAACAGAATTCAGTTATTAGCAGATAAATGTGGAACAGAATTATTGGCATATAAAAGTGCAACACAAAGTGATCAGATTGTGTGTTCTTAAGCACATCACTGACATCATGCTATTTATGTAGAATCCTCATTTTAGACTAAAATGCAGTTATTTCCTGCTTTGCTTCGAAAAATTTAAGAATGTTTTAACAATGAATGTGTATTAAAATTAATCCTAATTTTTAAAACTAACATATGTAAAGATAACCTTGCCTTACTAATGGATTTCAGAAGTAACCATTTTCTTAGCCCTGTGAATGAATTAAAATGGCCCTTATCTTATTAATATGAAAATCCCTTCTCTGCTTTATCTATCTGGTACATCTGTAATTAAGGATCTAGAGGCCTTCTGCCTGATTCTCCTCAGTAAGGTAGGTAACATCACAGGGCATCTGTGACAACCTTTGCAAATTCTTCAGATTATAGATATCAATGCCCAATGTTTACTTATTTTAAAAGTTCTGGAAACAACAGTAGAGATCAATTCGAAGGAACTGCCATTTCATATTCCCCCATTCATTGATAAATTAAAGCCAAAAAGGAACTCGTTCTCTGATAACACACAGGAGTATGAGTAGGCTTAAACTAAAGATCTATTATTCCCTATACTAATATTTTAGAAAAGCTGGCAAGTTAGGTCATATTGTCATTTTTACACATATCAGTGAGGATATGGTAAAGAAGTAGGGATTAGATTCACAAGGAACACTGCAATGACTAACTTTAAAGTGTCTAGGAGACTAAGTTTTCAGGCTTTCCTACATAATGCACCAAGTTAATACACTTAGCAAAAGTATCCCCAAAAAACAGCGTGCTGAATAGAAAGCCCTGAAACCACAGATGTCTAAAAGGCTGTGTATAGAAATGCAGCAGGTAGATTCAGCTGGCACTAGAGGTTCAGGGCTCCTTGTAGGTCTTGAGTTTCTCAGTTCAGTTCAAATTGATGAATATACCATAAAATATTTTGGGAATTTTCTTACTTTAACTAATAACTACTGAAAAATATTTTTGGCTTGAAGGAGAAGCTATTATTTAAATCCAGCATTCATATTTCCTCCTCCTGTTCTCCTGCCTGCTTGTACAAAATGGAGATTGATTATTGTTTTAAAGCATAATGAGATTTCTGGAGGTTGTTCATTGGTAGCTGGTCCTCTATGTCACAACAGAATTTGAACATCCAGGAAGTTTCACAAAGTTCAAGTTTTTACATTTCATTACCATTTGCTCTTTTCCAATCATAATATTCCTTGATGAAAAGTAGTCAGCAATAAGAGCACTGGAGAAGTCCATAATGTTCTTGCCTAATCAGCTGAACAGGCCTCTTTAGGTAGAACGAGTCCTGTTCCACCATTCCAGTGGCAAGGAAGCATATTTTGGAAACATCTCACCCATGGCTCCATTTTCCTCTTTTCTTCTTGCACTTGCCTAACTTGATTATGATCACATTCCTTCTGTGAGTTCTTTTTTTTTTTTACTCTGACTCCTATGAATAGGAATGCTAATCTCTTTGTAAAAGAAGTAAGTGAAGAATCTAATGATCACTATTAGAGGGGCCCTGCCTCCAGCCAGGTGCAAGAGAGGGACAATCAGGTTTACTGGACTTTGTGAATCAGATGGCCTGGCACCTCAGTCCCACAGGAGTAGACACATGTGCACAGTGTACCCTGATGCCACCAAGTTACCAAGAGGTCGATCCCACTTGTATTTCTAAAGTGATAGGAAGATCTAACAGCTAACTAAATATCAGCTAACTGTACTGGAGGCTGAAGTCAGCCTGACTGGAATGTAGTAGCTAAAGCACCCCATTGTGACTGGTCCAGAGGCTCCACGCATCCTTAGCATAGACTATCTCAGAAGAGGGTACTTCAAAGACCCAAAAGGGTACCGATTATCTGTAATTTCTAACAATGTCTATTGGACTTTAGGAATCATATATCTACTTAAAAATAATTTCACAGATGCTATAGTTTTTTGGTCTAAAGAAATTGCAGATTCCCATTCATTATGCATATTTGACTCTCAATCAGAAATGACATGAGGTTGTTGTCTTTTTCTGTCACAGTGAGTAAAATTGCTATTTGCTCCATTAATGAGAAATTCAGCTATTGAGCTGATCTTTGCTCCACTGCCACTGACTTCTGCCCTTTGTTTTGTCATGTGGACCTAGAACAGTCAATAAGCTATTGACTAAAGAATAGAATGTCAATAATTTGTATTCTCCTTAGAGCATGTGAAAATTGAATTTATCTTCATATTCATTGACGTTTTACTATAAAATTCTGAGACTGTAATAAAGTTGTTTCCAGTTATTCTGGGCTTGAGAAGTTTATGATTATGAAAGAAATTTTTTGACGCAATTAATTTACAAATTGATAGCAATAAAGAACAACCCAGCATTAAACATCTATAAGACAGTTTATGTAGTATGTCTTTTAGAATAGATTAAAATCATAGCTCATCTGATAGTATAGAATTTTACATCCATGCATCGATACTTGAATTGCTATTCGGTCTTATTCTGGGTTCTTTTAATACAAGAGGGAACAAAACAAGAGCGAACAAAACAAGAGCAGAACACAGTGTTCACAGGAAAGTTGATCATTTCAGTACAGTATGAAGAGTGGGGTTGAAGCAGAAAGGATGACTTCAAAGAACTTTTTTAGAGAGAGATTTGCTAGATTTAATTTTATATTTGGATCACTAGTTACATGTCCACTTCAAGGAATTCTGAATTCTGTGCTGGATGATCTCAGATTTAGAGACATACTTAGCCATTAGTTTTTCGAAGTAGCATTTTTTCAGGTCACTAGGTTATTTTTGAGTAATTTTTTGTGATATATTTTATTTGATACTTCTGTACATGGTCTTTCAATTGAGTCCTCTGAGGAAACCAACACAGAAAAATACAGGCCAAAAAAATGTAGGCAGCTGCATAAGCCATGTCGCCAAAAAACATTAAGTACCCTTTCATTTGACCGGATACCCTGTGCCAAATACGTATGTTATTGGAAGATAGTCTGCAAAAGCTGTATGATAGGAAACAAACCTTCTCCAGCATTCAAGGCAGCTGCTCACTTGACACTTAAGACACACAAGGAAGTCAACAGGAATAAATACCAGTATGTATCAGAAATTACCAGTTCTTCTCAAAGATTATGTGTCAAGAAACATGATACAGATAAACTTTACTGGTGGTTATAAATGACTTGGAATGGGAAGCAATATGTTAGTGAAATGATCAGGAGCAGATTAAATAGAGCACAGCAATATTGCAGGAGGAAAAAAGTCATATTCAGAGCATATCCAAGTAAATCATAATATTTCCATCAGTTTTCAGAATATTTTTGTTGGTTGGGCTTCTGTTGTTGATGATGTTCTAATGTTGATGATGTTCCAAGGCTAGGTTGGATGGGGCTGGTCTAGTGGAAGGTGTCCCTACCTATGACAGGGCATTTGGAGCTAGATGATCTTTAAGGTCCCTCCCAGCCCAAACCATTCTATGGTTCTATGATTCTCTGTTGTAGACTTACTATTCATTTTTCTATAAAAAAGATAAATTCCTATTTTCCTATTTCAGGATACATAAATGCTGCCATAATACAAATGTGTCTGAAGTGGACAGGGGGAAAAAATGTTTTCATTTTGAGTCAGATGAAAGTGAAAATGTTTATCTTTTGATTATATAGACAAGGAAAATAATCTTTGCAGTTTGCCTTAGTCATAATTTGGAATCAATACAGAATGGAAGGAATGTTGAAATTTGACAAGTTTTCATTGCAGAAAAGTCCCTTTCAGTGTTCCATTGAGGACTGCACTATTGTTAATTTGACCAGATGCACACCCTATAAAAAGCTTCAGTCACTTTCTGCACACAAAACACATAATTTTCTAATAAATGCTCTACTTTAAGAATGACAGTCATGCTATACACCTTTATACTCTCATATGAAAATATATCTGAGACTTTGTGCATATAAAGAAGCCAGAAGGAATTTTCCACGGCTGTGAGGGTGACAAATACAATTTCTGCAGGTCTATGAAAATTATAGCTACAAGAACTGCATATAATAATGAATTTTATACATCAATTTGGACAAATGAAGAAATAGGTTCTGTGCTAGTAGACATGCATGACCTATTACAAAGTTTCATGAAGTTTAAGCACATTGTGGTTTTATATTTTGAGGTCCTAAAAATGACCTAAGAACAAAGGAACCATTACGTTTTTCACAGTTCATTTCTGTTTTTTGCCCCACAGACCTTGTATAATAGGAAAATGCGATCCCAAGTCTGCAAAGTCATTGCTTCTCAGGGACTCACAGCCAGTTGTGTTTAATGACCCGCATTGGCCTGTTCAATAGGAACTGCTCTGCTCTCCTAGAGCAGATGAACTATCCCTTAGAAAAATGTAGCTTCACATTATTTTTAATAATAACATATTAGCTTTGTGCTCCAGTTTACTAGAAAAGATTTTAGAGAGATCTGATCAGTGGGGGGCAGGGGGGGGGTGAGGGAGGAGGGGAAGGAAGGCAGTCTGTGAATAGCTTGCCCAGCAGGGAAAGATTATTTTTGCTTAATTTTAATCAGTTCCTTCACCTAGAAAACCAAGGTGTATACTCTATAAACTCTTTTATTTATTAAAATGGCTTTAATAACCTTGTACAATTAAAACAAATCCAGGTTTTCACAACTAGTTTCTTCTATATTTTACCACCCTTTTCTAGTTTCCTCAATGTAAGAGCAGAAAAAAAAAAATAAAAAATTGTGACTGACTGACTGACTGAGGGAAATATGAATAATTATGTATTGAATGACAGTAATGCAGTAGAGTGCTTCATTTATTTGCATTCTAAAGGAACTTTCATACAAATCTTGCATTCAAGAACTGTGGTGTTCAAGAAGTGAAATTTTGAAAAGTGAGTTCTTAGGACACAATATGAATTTATCAAAAACTTTTATCTGTGCTTCAACATTTAGCGATTAGTAATAAAAAATAAAAAATAAAAAAAAAATAATAAATCTCATCCTGTGTAATTTACGTAGGAGTTCTCAAATTCAAAGTTCCCACAAGCAAAGGATTCAATAAAATGAAGTCCTCTAAGAAACTTTCATAAAGCTTCAAGAAAGACTGAGTATGAGATATTTAACATAATGAATGCCCATTCTTAAAGGCACCTCTGGAAAAGTTTTGGCACTAATCTTAATCTTGAACTGGAGTATATTCTTGTGACAAGGACAATTTGGTTGAAACTAATGAATTTCCAAAGATAACAAGCTAGTTTCTTTCCTATCAGAGATCCTAGAACAGCAAGGAGTGCAAAAGATATTACAATATAAAGTATTCACACTTTCAAGCTTTTCAATTGTGTCCAACTGTTACTTTTGTAATCTAGAAAAGAGATTATATTAAATACATCTAAAGAAAATGAATCATGAAATCCTTTTATGAAATATAAAGGTGAAGTGAACGTAAAACTACAAGATTTTTTTCAGTTTCATTGTTTAAAATTTGTGCACAGCTGCTAAAACGTAATCAAGAAAAGATTCCAGCTTTTTGTCAGTAACTGGAAAAACTGATTGACACAGAACCCTGTGTGAAATTGTTTGTTCAATAGTACCAAACATATATAAATATATAACTTCATTAACACAATAGTGAAGAGCTCATCAAGCTTTTTAGACTTTTGTATCTTAATTAAAATATGTAGCAGTTCAATCATTTTCTCCGAAAGTGAGAGAACATTTTAAGAACTTAAGGGTGTAAGCTAAAAGTGCAGGTTTTGCTGCATTTGTTAGTTCAATTGAATTAGATTAGCATGAATGAAAAGCATGGGTGGGGACCTGAAATGCAAACATCCGGAATCTTGAGCATAACATATCCTTTTAGCCCAGGCAGCTAAGTATGCTCCCAAGAGAAATGGATTGGCACTATTTCTGTTATGAAACGATACACACTTCCCAATATGAATCAAATCTTGAAGTGCTCAAAACACTACTTTGTGGGTGTTGAAGCAATTTTAAATAGATCTTATTTCCTGATCAATCTCCTCCTATTTTTTGGCATATGCGTGTGCCCCATTAAAGATATGGATGTTTTTCTCTTATCCTGTCTTCCTGATTTGCAGCATGATGCGTGAAACAGATAAAGTGGGATGAGATCATCCTGTGTTTGTTATTGTAACTTCATGAAATTGCATTTCAGTTAAATAGATTTGGCATCATTTCTTAGGAAAGCTATTAATCATTCTGTGCCCGGAAAAAAAGATTTCAGTAAGAAATTTCCCTTAAGTGAAGCCAGTGGGAGTTGCTGTTATCAAAGATTTGTCAGCAATTTTCCAACAATTATGATTTTACATGGCAATTCTTATGGAAAAAAATGACCTATTGAAAACTAGTCTGCCATTTTGATTAAATATAGTGTGTTGTTATTAATTAGCTGAACTTTAAAATTTAATTTAATGTATGTGGTCATATTACATATGTGCTTTCTATAGAATTAAAAGTATTAAAGTCATTGTTACTGGCTGGTTTACATATTTTTCTTTCTGTAATAATTATTGGTCTATACTAGCCCTATTTCTGCTATTCTTTAGGGTTATATAGTCCATGTCATTTTCTGAGCATTCTCATAATTCCTCTTACCATTGCTTGCTAATGACAACTGTTGGGGTTTTATTTAAACTCTTGTTGAAAAATTAAGGTCAGCTTTTATGATCTTATAAGGAATATACCTTTGCCTTTTCCTACATCTTCTATTAAAATAAAAACGTAGAATAAATGTGACTTTCTAAATGACATAATTCTGTGGAGGAGCCACTGCTGGCTGTTCCCTGATGGTAGATAAGCCAAGAGTCAAGGTGACCAGTAAGCGCACTAACTCACCAGAGATCCCCAGTGCCTGAACAGTGCTGAGGTGGTGACAGTGACAGGCTCTGTCAGTCATCTGCAGGTGATATCAGAGGTGGTGAGGTAATGAGTGAGGTCCAGGGTCCAGACAGGACATCCTGCCAGCAGACTGATCTTGTAGAGAACATGACTACATGTAACAAAGGACTGAGGTCCTTGTGGAGACATGGCTGGGTACTGGCAGTCCTACAGTATTTCTGCGGCAAGGACTGACATCCCTGTGCTGAGCTGAAATGGGCCTCCAGGAGCATGGGCAGCCAGTGAGGAGCCCCTACAGGATGCTGGAGATGGAGGCTAAGGTCTGCTAGACCTTCGTTCCATGTACACTGACTTTACTAGTTTTCCCACATGCAGGGCAGCTGGTCCTTGACAAACCTCCTACTGATATGAAAAAGACATTTTTTTCCATGCATCACATCACCTCAAATCCTATTCTGAATTGTAGTTTAATATTTAATATGAAGGTTTTGAGTTGACTTTTGTCCTTTAAGCAGTTCTCTAGGTGTCAGATCTATATACATTAACAAGATTCATAATATTTTTGTTCAGAATTTTCCACTTTACATGCAATTTTTGATTTCCTCTCTTATGAAGCCACTATGAATAGACAATTTTCTAAGAAACTTGGGTTGTCCAGTTTGCTGTAGGCATTGTTGTTAGCAACACGATTATCTTGTCAAAGAACTTGTCATCAGAATGCAAACAAGTTTTAGTTTTATCTGTACTTACCTTAAGCACTGCTGTCCTTTTCACTTTCTCCACATTTCAATCGTATTTGTATCATACTTATATTCTGTTCTCTAATAGCCAAAATACCTTATCCAAAACTGCAGTTGGACAGACAGCATGTTTATTTCATTTCAGACTAAGCACCAGTTTTTTCAAATGTCAAAGTACTACTGATTCTTAAAAATACCAGAGAACACTTTTTCTCTACTATAGAAAACTGTCATATAAAACCAAAACTGCTATTACCTTGTACCTCAACATTTCCTTTCATTTTTAATCATCTCTATAAGCTGTTGACAATACAGAAAAGACAGACATAACACTTACACAAAACATGCACCTTTGTCCCAAGGTACTGGCTCTGTACCAGCGCTTTATTTGCCAGAATGCTTCTGTATTCCACCTTTTATACACAATATACACCTACGCCTCAGCCTCAGCAACAGGACAATTCACAAATATCTAGTTCAGCTCCTTTCAAATAAGCACTTTGTAAGTTCTAATGTGTACTTCACATGAATATATATTCACACTTCAAAATTCTCAAGTTTAATTCTTTTTGCTGTACCTTATGAAGAAACATGTAAAAATCAACTTCTGCTTTTGACATGATTACTCATAAATACAAAAATTATTCAGTTTTTCTTATTACAAAATGCCATGCAAATAAAATACAATCTTCTGCAGAAACATTTTAAAAGAATACTCATATGTATTCTCATGAGTTTTGTATATTCAGTGGCACAGGAAATGCTGACTGGATAAAATATATTTAAAAATAATACCCCAAATTGAGGTTTTTTTTTTTATTTACTTGCACAGAAATAGAGGCACAGTGATGGATAATTCATCTGCATATATCATGAAAAGACAGTTACGGTGCATTTGACCCAGTGAATTACAGACCACTCAGTCTCGCCTCTATGCCTGGCAAAATCTTGGAGCAGATTCTCCTGGAGTGCATGTTAAGGCACATGAAAAACAATGAGGTAGTTGTGACTGCCAAGATGGCTTCACTAAGGGAAAACCCTGCCTGACCAATTTGGTGGCCTTGTATGATGGGGCTACGGAACTGATGGACAGGGGTAGAGCAGTTGATGCCATCTCCCTGGACTTGTACAAAGCATCTGCCACTGTCCTGCATGACATCCTTGTCTCTAAATTGGAGAGACATCAATTTCATAGGTGAACCACTCAGTGGATAAAGAACTGGCTGGATGGCCACACTCAAAGAGTTGTGGTCAATGGCTCAATGTCCAGCTGGAGACCAGTGATGAGTGGTGTCTCTCAGGGATTGGTGTTGGGACCGGTCTTGTTCAACATCTTTGTCGGTGACATGGGCAGTGGGATTGAGTGCGCCCTCAGCAAGT
>WYDI02014529.1:0-35708 GCA_009867235.2 Psittacus erithacus
GCAGCAGTGGTTTGTGTTATACCTTAGTTACTGGGCTGTTCTTATCTCAACCTGTGGGAGTTACATTCTTTCGATTCCCCTCCCCATCCCTCTGGGAGCTGAGGGAGGAAGGGGGGGAGTGAGTGAGTGGGCGGCGTGGCTGGGCTTAAACCACGACATCAGCATACCCTACTGCATCTCCTCCTTCAGATAATGAAACAGTAAAACAGCTTGGTACAAAATGGAAAGAATGTATGATGTCCTTCTGCCAATGGATCATTTTTACTGGGTTGTTGTTTTTTTTTCACTTTTGTTCCTTCGCCCTTAATACCTTAATGCCATTATGTTGTGGCAAAGAAAAAAACTGCTGAAAGAAAAGTTTCCAAGACTTGTGTTCAGTCTCCAGGAAAGGCTGAACAGTTGCCAAGAAAATACTTTGATTTCTTTATGACTACTCCTTTTGCAGAAATGAATTTTAAAGTGCATTTATAAAGTTATATCTGAAATCTCAGTGAAATATCTGGGAGGGCCCTTCAATGTCAATGATTGCACCTGAGACTTAAAAAGTACTCTGTGCTTTGTTTTGGTCAAGCTGTACAATGGGTAAACTGAAGTAAAACTTGCATGATTAATTATGGAAATGATTCTGAACTGTTTAAAATCAAATGTAGATCCTTGTTACATTAACTCAGTAATACCAGTCTGATAATTCGGTGACTTGTATTTTTACTTTCTTCTTCTGATACGTGCAGCCAAAGGTAGATTCACACTTTGAAAGCAGAAAGCTTCTGTTATAACAACTTTTCTCAGTGAAAGTAATTGCCTTTGGAAGGTGAGATATTCTTGTGTCTCTCCACTGATTAATTTTCTTGGATCTTATCTGCAGAAGCAAAAGATGGAATAGGTAATTTAGGCATGCTCAAGCATTATTACCACCCTCTTCTCTAACCCTTTAAGGATAGCTTACCAGGTGGTAAGGACATATTCACCTCATTTGCACTAGTTTTTATTCAGTATTAGTATTTCTTCTAGGTGAAACCTAGTAACTTGTATTGAGCTTGTTCTTGGGCAAAAAGCTTCCAGTACACAAGTCAGCAACCTGGAGAAAGATATACTCAGCTTTTCCTTTTTTATCTCCCTACTGTGATAATTAAGGTGCCAACAATCATTTATTACTGTATTACTTTTTCTACCTACTGTTCTGTTCATTTTCATGGTCCAACTAAGGAAAGGAAATTTAGCCTGGTATTAACTGTCTGTGGAATTCACAGTGGATTCTGATGTATTTGCAATGCTGCTGGGCTCCTTATCCCCCAAGGACAGGCTTACTCCTGCCCTTACCAGACTCAGACCTTTGGCTGGCAATGCAGTCATCCTGCAATCAGCCATAAGGAGATGTTCTAAGAAACCTGGAGAAAGTCAATAAACAAAGAGAACTGAACCTGCGTGCTAAAGGAACAGCTCAGGGTAGTGCTGCAGGAGTGGTGTCTAAGCACAGCAACCCCAATTCCTCTTTGTAATGGATGTCCAGAGGGGAAGCAAAAAAGATGCAGAGCGAACTAGAAAAGAACAAAAAGTTCTCCAGAGACCTGGATGTCAAATGAATGTATAAGGGAACATTTACAGTACATCTTGTTTAGATGAAATTAAACTTATCCTTAAAACGATTCACTAACTTGCATTGAGCTAAGAATGACTGATTCTTTTTATTTAGCATAGTCTCGTAAGAGATCTACTTCAAGCAGCTAATAATTAATTGCAGAAGTATACTATAATTAGCTTTTAATGAAAAGTACTTATAAAGACAAATACTTGTATACAAGTTGTATCGATTGGAAGTTTAAGGAAGAGAAAGGCTCGAGCCGATATCTGCAAGACCAGTCAATGATCCTTTAATTATAATTTTGGAGGGATCTGCACCACTTAATTTTAAAAAGTGAGCTGGTCTGCTCCAGTTGTGAGTGCAGTCACATAGGTGCAGTCTATACTCATCTCTGTAAGTATCCCTAGAGGTAGGTTTGGCTGAACTGAGTTTTCTTCGTAACTTTCTTTTAGAGATCATAGTGGCCCGCATAATAAGAAACAGTATATGACACCTGTCATGGGAACTGCATTTGCTAGAACATTTACTAGAAATTAGTGTCTGGACTAGTAGGAATCTGTCCTTCACAGCTGAAGTTGAGGAATGGACCATGCAAATAGATGACAAATGCTTTAGGAATCATGCTGGTGAAGCAGTTCCCCATGAGCAACCTGCCTAAATCCACAGCAAAGACCCAGTGCCCCTGAATGTGCCAAAGGAACAGGAATTAGAGCTGGAAAATGGTTTTGCCCTTCACCTTGTAGTAATTGTGCAGAATCAAGCTGCTGCTTCTGGTTTTGGATCTCGTAATTTTAAAAAGCGTGTAAGAGATTGGACGCATTTCACCTGTGGTCTGAAAGTTCTCTTATAATGGAAATGACAAAATTAAAATCTAATTAAGAGGAAACCAAGATAAGCTTTGATTTGATGGTATGTATGTCATTTGGAATATAGTCACTGCTAAAGAGCTTTCTAATCTACTGGAGAAAGTTGCTGTAAGAAATAACAGGTAGAAATTCAACCAGAAAAAAAGCACACAGGTGCTCAGCACACATTGGAAGAAACTGTCGAAGGAATTAGCTGAATTTTCATTTCTTGAAGTTTTCATATCAAAACTGACTGCCTGTCTGGAATTGCTTGAGTTGAAATGGCCTCATTGTGTTCAATAAAGGGATGCCTAGATGCAATGCTTGATCAAGGATCTCATACTACATAACCTAGTGGTCCTTGTTGACTTTAAAATCTATTTATTCTGCAGGCTGAGGAGAGAAAAAGGAGATAAAGATGATTTCCACATTTTCGTTTTTGGAAGGTGCTCAGAGTAGTGTGATGCTGAGGTACGTATATAGATGGATGGACAGATGAAAACTGATGACTTTTTACATTGAAGAGAAAATTCTCATACTTGCAATATAATAAAAGAAACATCAAAATAAAACCAATTAATTTTTCCTTTAATTAACATAGTTTCCACAGCTGTTGAGCAAATTATAGCTTCTTTAATGTGCCAGTTTTGAAAGTACTTCACATTATAACCAGCAGATAACAAGGGAATAAGAGTAATTTGAATTAAATTTATACAGTGGAGAATTCTCAGTCTTGATGTTGTCTAAATGGGTTTTAACATATTGAAACTGCCAGAAAATCACCTGTGAATAAAAGCTGCTAAAGAAAAAGAAAAGGAAAGAAAAATAGAATATAAAGTAAATAGAGATCCAGAAAACTTTTTTTGGAAAATAGTGTTGTGCAACCCACAGCTCTCATGAAGTTCTACTGCCATTGATCAGCGTTCAGTTAACATTAGTTAAGTGTCAGCACTGAAAAGTAATAGATAAACTTCACAAAACGTTCTCCAGTGTGACAGATCATTTTCCTTCATGACATTAATCCTTTATTTCTCATGAGATGAGAAACTTCAGATGAAGCTTAGAGGAGAAGAAGGAACAGAATTTTTCTCTAAGAACAACGTTGTATTTTGATGCTGGCACTAGTTCTAGGCCAGTGCCAGTCATGCACAGAGCTCTCTACTGTGCAAAGCTCTTGCATGTAAGCATGGAAAATGACCTGACGCAGTTGATGCTACAGCTGAAATAGCCCAGATAGGAGGTATGCAGCGCATGAAGCAGAGACTGAAGTGACTTGCGTGAATACCCACCGAGAGCAGGACTGAATTCAGGTTCTGGGACTCTGAGCACAGCACTGCTGGTTGTCTGTGACCATGAGAACCGGCATAGGAATTGTCACTGAAGTCAAAAGTAAATCCCGAGAGCACAGCCTAGACTTACCCAGCCAGACCTACAGTATTTTTCTGCTGAAGCATCTGGGGAGTCCTGACCTAGCCATCCATCCATTACATAGGACAAGCATAGTTCCACATTTTTTGCGCTTTCTAGTTCTTCACACACTGAAGGAGGCTATATCTTGGGTGTGCATAAATCCTGGGTAAAATCCTAGCTGAATGGATATCAGTAGAAAACATATTGCTGACTTTGGTGGGAACAGGATTTTGACTTTCAGGCTGATGGACAAGAAGCAACACAAAGATTACTTTGAAGTCATGTCTTTTCAAAGGCAACAATAGGAAAGGAACATTTTCCTGGGCTGTTAAAGGTACCAACCTTTAGGGTTTGGACGAAAAATAGGGACAGAAATAGTCTTTTGCATAAGTATCAATAGTGGGTACATCTGCATCACCATTTCATTTCCATTCTGGGGTGAAAGGGGCAAATATGGAAGCAAGTCTTCTGATTGACACTTGTTTTCAACATTTGTGATCACATTGTAGAGTGGGTATGGAGCACGTGAACTGGATGCCTTTTGGGCGAACTGAAATCAAAAGATGGGCTCTGGGAGGGCACCACATGTGCTCTAAGTACTAATGGATGCTCAGTCCACAAGACTAGAGTAGAACTACTTTAAAACAAACCATGCTGGGTGCAGCTTTGTAGCATCAAAGCATTTGTTCTGCAGATTTGTCTCCGTTGTACCACATTCTTGCTAATATAGGCACAGATATATTTTTAGCAATTATATGCCCAAGTTAGCACCATATTAGTACCGGCCTTTACACACCCTCTGTTTGGATGTGACCTAAAAGATTTAAGTCAATGCCTACCATTACAAGTCTCGTACCTTAGGCAGTGTTTGAGCTGTATCTGCATGGGTAAAAAACAGCTGTAATCCACATTGTGCAATCCACATGTGCAATCCACAATTATTCCATATATCTTCTGGACACCCTGGAGGTCAAATCCTCTTTAAGCTTAGGCCTGCAGTAGTTCTTCAAACCATATTATCCCCAAATCACTGAAATAGAGCAGAGAGATTGATAGGTCTTGTGTTTTTTCTCAAGCCAAGACATGCAAATGAGAGCAGTACCTAAGTCCACAGTGGGTGTTAGTTACCTGGGGAACCACTAGTGCCTGGCTGTACCCATACTGTGCATAACACATTGGATTCATCATGTCTTTAGGTTGGCCCAAGGCTAAACTGTCATGGATAACCATTAAAAATAATCAACTGATGGTAAATTGCGGTATTACCTGAGGTAGTAGTGGAAGAAACTTCCTTTCACAGCCTTTCATTTGAATCTTGGCTTCTGTAAACATGCACTGAAATTAGATGTAACCCTGTCACTAGATGACGGCCATGATTTTCTCAATGCAAAGGCCTTCACATCTTTCTCCTTACGTTGGCAGGGAAACAGAGTTTTGTTGCTGTTAGCTTCAGTATTTAAATTATGTTACAAACACATGAACCTAAGAAGGAACTAAGTTCTCTATGTAGATAGGAATCCATATGTGGAATAATATAGATGATTAATACTTAAATGAAGTATTAATAAGAATCTAATAATGTCTGCATCAACCTGGACTGCTAGTTTCTATGTCCATGTCATCTCTAATTTACAGTCAATAAGATTTCTGAATGGCACAAAAGTGCTCTGCTTAAGCAACATGATTTCTAAGTAGCTGCCGCATAACAAGGTAAAGATGACAACTCCGCTTGGAAGGCCCAGAACACAGCGTTCTCTAGAGAGCAGTGAAAACATGATTTTATGACATTATATTCTGAGACTGTGTGAACCAATTTTAATGAAAGATATAGTTGCTTTCTTTTGCTGCTATTAGTCTACAAATATTTAACCCCCTAAGCTGGAAGGAAAAAAGCCCTTGCCATTTTTATGGGGTAAGAACTTGCTGCATCTTTGTACTGAATATGAGCTTAAGAACTAAAAGTAGATAAAAATACTTTAATTCCCATATACTTTTTTTTTTCACAGCAACTGAATAAAAGCAGGAATAGATACCTCATCTTTCTACTAGTATCTGGGATCTGCCTGTAAATTCCTATCGCATATGGTACTTTACTCAGATTTTTGAAGAAGGAAAAGATTCCATTTCCTAAGCCTTTCCAGCTTTCAAAGGACCAGATAAATGTTTTTCAGAATTATAAGTTAATTGAAATCATCTTACAGCCATATACTTTAAAGAATCAAAGCACTTCTATACCTATATGTACAAAGAATGTCCAGGAGTCTTCTAAATCCTCTTGTGAAATCCAGATTTTTCTGGGGTGAAATGTAGCCACTCATCTATAGCAAAAATACACAAAAGCTTGAAACAGCAGGTGAATAAAACTTCTTCCTGTCACAGCTTTGGCATAAGTCGACAAAATGCAATTATCCAGTTGGAATTTGAGAGGGACCTTATAATTAGCATTACTATTTTTCTAAAGTGGTGGATCTACATATTAGGGAGACTAGAAATACCTTAAAAAGAATTGCTACATCAGGGATTTGGTTTTGTTTTCACTGAAATAATTTAACTTTACAGTAAACAGAATCTTCACTCCTAACACTTTACTTCTAAATTTGTCTTAGTAATATCATCCTATGGGTTCTATAATCATATTCTCACAGACATTTATGCATTTCTTCTAAGCAAGAACCAGACAAAATGACACCCAGCCTTTCATTCTGGCAGTAATACTGTCTGTTGCCTTTAGTTTCTATGCTGGATATATTTAGGTTTTCTATATTCTTTAGAGAAAATCAACTAAGTTGATTACGTCTATTCTTTTAATGTGGTTTATGTTTTCTTTGGTGGTTGGTTTTGCTTTCTTTTTGTAATGATAAGATACTCTCCATTCTTTAAATCTTTCCATGTCTACTTGAGTAGTTTTGCCTAACCTGTGCAATAAGTTTTGGGATTTTTTTGTTCTCAGTTGAGCTGTTTTCTGCCTTGGCATTATATTGTGTTCAAATAATGAAAAATCCAATTTGTATTACAATTATTGTCATAATTGTGATGATTTGCAGAAATGAAGGACAACCAAGTTGTCTCAGAAGTTTACACATTATATTAGCAAAAAAACCCCAATGGTGTTAACTGCAGATAGGAACAGATGGAAAGATAAGTCCTGCTAAGCTACCAGTATGATAGGAAGCCTCTTTAGTTTCACAGATATGATTTCTTTTTCTGCAAATATCAAAGAATAATCTGCAAGTTTTGTGTGCTATTTGGTTGCTGTTGTTGCTTCAAATGCACTCCACAGTTATGACCCTAAGTACCTGACTTCACTGTAAGCATAATATGTACTAATGGAAAAGCCATTTATTAAGCTTTTGCAGTCCTTAATGTTAATTACTGCAATTAATGAATGGAACTGTGAGTAGAGTTCAGCTAAGGGTTTTCTAAACTATTAATGAGGCCTCATTAATAATGTTCATGACTGTCTACTGGGAATTATTTAACAGCCATGAGACTTATTACGTATAGGACCTCAGTTTGAACTTTCATGACTCCTTTTCAGATAAATTAATGATGTCCCACAAACTCTTAGGACCACACCTTCAGTTGTTTTTCAGAAGAAAGACAGTTTTAAAGTCACCTTTGCAAAAATGAAATTAAAAAGAAGTCTTATAACTCAAAATATATAATGTAAAATTCTTCTGGATGAGAAACTTTACTTTTCAGTCTATAATATGGCATTCCTCTTGGAGGACAAAGACAAGCTTAACACTAGATTTAAGCGTTAAGAACAAAACTGCTAAACTACGAGGTTGCTACAGCCTTAGAGACGTTTCACAGCAATAAGTTAAATTATGCCTCATCCTTTCAGCTAATAATGTTCCTATAACTGCTTGAGCTTCTTTTATGTTTTGAATTGAAAATGATAGGGTGAAAATACTCTCTTTTAATAACTTTCCAAGTAAAACTTGGCAGGATCAATACATTTAATGTTGATATTTTATTTCAAAATCTCCTATTTGTTAATTCAACTGATATTTGTTAATAGAAAGACTGGAAGATGCATTGCTCTAAACAAGTTGAGGTTAAAGGAAACTGAGCTCAAACACAATGAGGTTTACACTGTAAGATAAGACCCCCACTTGTCTTTGCTGACATTGCATGATGTACACATACCAAGGGTGGACACATTATCCAGGGTAGCATTAGCCTTCCTGGTTTTTACTGAATGGTCTATTTGAATAACAGAAATAAGTACTGACTATAGGTGCCTAATCCATGTGTCACAGGAGCAATCTATTCAGAGTAGATCCTGGCTGTGCAAAATGCTGACACTGAGCTGATGTGAAAAGCCAAGAAGTTCTCTTCCATTTCTGTATGCTTATCTGCACTGAGCTGTGCCATGCAGTAAGTCATGCCAGATGAAGAATGTAGAGATTTCCCAGATGTGGTGACCAAGAGATAGAACAGATGTGGTGTCTTTGTTGCCTACAATGCATATAAATATATAAACACAATACATATAAATATATAAATGCACTAGCAACCTGCTAGCAATTCCCTTCAGAATTAAATAAAAAAAAATAATTTCATCATAATAAAGCAGAAAAAAGGGTAACACAGTCTAAGAACAAGAAAGTGCACAGGCCACAGGGCTTAATAAGCTAAGTTACTTGAGTTAGCACAGCATATTTTCAATTAATTTACAATACAATAGAATTCACTCAAGGTGCATTTACTCCTCTGCCTGTTGGGTTTTAATTTTATTCATTTTTTAAAAAAAAAATAAAGCTAGTATTGGTGGATTAGAGGACTGCAATGCATATCAGGAGATCTAAACATAAGCTTTTGTTCTGCCACAGACTTCCCCTACAATTTCAAAAAGTCTTTTCATTTTGAGGGCACACCTACATTGAGGTCTGTGGTTTGGAAATGCTAGCAAGTTTGATGAGGTACTGGAAACAGTCTAGTGTGATAGCACCTACAGAAGCTGTTTAGAACAAATATCTTTGATATCTGCAATGAATGATTATATGCAGGAACTCCTATCCGCAACATTCATCAGTTGAAAGGATGTATTTTTGTAGTCCTGAGCCAGGGAGCATCCGGGGTTTGTGAGTATACCAAGATTCACGAAAGAGGTATTGTTTGCTGAAGGTGGGTAAAACAAGAAGGATCTGTTGATCACAGTGTGGAGTGACCCAGGATAAGCAATTGATTTTATTTCAAGAACTGTGAAAGAAAGGATGGGTCTCTGGGACCACACAGGGAAAGAACCTTTTGGGTTGGCTTACCTGTTGCTCTGTGCACAGGATCAGCATTTCCAACACCAAGATGGAACGTACAAATTCTCTGGTGTTCAAAGATAGCAAAGGACACTAAACTTCTCTGAAGTCAGTAAATACCTTTTTTTTTTATTTTTTTATTTTACTTTGGCTGGGCTATTTTTTTTACATTCAGGATACTTATAACTATGCAAATTCAGGTGCCTAATTTTAGAAGCTTCTTTAAATGCATGAAATAAGGTTATAGATAGTGCTCCCATACTGAGACCGCCCTCTGACTGTGGATAGTAACCTATATGAATGAAACTCTTGCTTAAATATTCAGGAGAAGTGGAAGGTGAGCTGAGGGCACATAAGAATAGAATCTCTTCAGTGGCATCAATTCCAGTGCAACAACTAAAGCTTACATGGGGCTGAAGTTCTTATGGATCAGTCATGCTGACCATCTTTTAATACCACAGCCAGGTACATTACAGCTTTGTAAACAGGTAAAATCAGTATGAGGAGTAGGTACAGAGTACAGTCTACCACATAATGCCCAGTAGGCACTAAATACTCACTAGGACAAGTTGAAAAACAATTATCTTCAAATAGCATGGCAAAAACCTGCTCTGTTTCTGACTTACCAGCATCAAGTCCATTCAAATAACAACCACTCAAAGCACAAAAGCAAAGTAAAGCCTCATGAAAGTCTGTTTCAGCAAGGACTGCATCACCCCAATCCTTTTGCTTTGTCGCTTCAAGGAATTCTTTCTCCCTGATGTGGAGATGAAGAATTAATCATTCTGTTACATAAAATGCATACTCTGTGGGAAGACGCATAAAGCATGCAAGAGACGGATGGATTTTTTTGTAAAGTAAGGTCACCCTCAGGGGGTGGGAGCACAGGGAAAAACTCTCATTGAGTAATTACCATTTCTAGATACTCTGGAGAATTGCAGGCTTGATACCATCTGAAAGAGCCTGTGATTTTCAATTAACTCTTTGCTCCTGTAGATTGGTAATTACCTCAGTATATGTTGGGGTGCTGGTTTGCACTAACCTCAGCAGGGAGCTGCGGAAGTGGAAATGGTTTCATTTATCTGGGGGTAGATGGCTGCAGCCAGGTGTGAACCCCAAGCAGGGTTCTCCTGAATTGCTTATCAAGAGCAGGGGGATCTTCAAATTTTGAGGAAGACCTCTACCCTGATGCTGAGAAGAAATGGGTAGAGAGTGAGCCCTGTGCTCATAGTCCCCTTATCCGTTTCTAGCTAGGTCGGAAAATGCCTGAAAAAGCAGTGTCTTGCTGACCAGGTGATGCTGACAGCCTGATACCCGCCCAAGACAGCACTGTGAGCTGGGATTTAGGTGACAGAGGCAAAAGCTATGTAAATTTGGTACCTGACACGGCAGAAGGCACCATCTAGGAAACAAAGATATTAGGAGGATGCAAAATGAAAGACAAGAAGATTTTGAGGGAAAAAAGGGGATGGAAAAGATCTTTTCAGGTGTATCATGTTATAAAGGTTTCACTGTTTTAATTACTACAAGGGAAATTTCTGAGATCCTGCAGTAGCTTTTTAGGCACATACTATAGTTTTAATTAAGTAATCAGGGAGTTTGATGAGGAAGACAAGGATTTTAGAATTTAAAGTATTCTGGAGAATATAGAGGCAGGGGAGTCTTTTTCTCAGATTTCTCTGCATTACATAATTATTAACCTTGAGTGAAATGTTACAGGACGGACTGAGAGCTTTTATTCCTGAATCACAAGTACAAAACCCGATCCAAAAGCTCTTTGAAAAAAGCTTTTTGCGAACTCTGTCAGTAAGAAGCCTGGAGGACTTAGGTCAACATGTGCATTGAGGATCAGGTGAAGTTTAGCAGAGCAACATTTACCTTTTGAAAGTACAGACTTAATAAGCAATATCTGTGGAAATAAGTAGAACTTCTGTGTTACAATGTATAGAAGAGATAAGGCAGTTGATGTTAGGTTTTGTGTGACATTACATTTCAGATTGCCTGTGGAAAACTCTTAAAACAAAATATAGTGGAAGAAAATGAAGGATACAGCTGTCTTCATAGCTGTTACTTCTCCCATCATTTATTGTGTAAACTTACAGCCTTTTGAGTGTGAAGTTGCTGAGATTTTCGTATGAAGGAAAGCTACAATCCTATCGGAAAGGATATACCAAGCTCTCCCTATCTACAGCTATTGTATCTGGTCATGGAGATGGGAATCCCAGGGTTCCCTGGTTATCACCTATGTAAAATATGTCTATACAAGTCAAAAGGTTTCCATAATTAAGATGTATGTTTTAAAAAAGTATGTGTGGGTGTGTTACTGCCACATTGGATCTCAGTATGTCTGTCTCAGATAGGAACTTTTTTTTTCAGCCCACAAGTTGGAGTCCTGAATGAGCCTTCATCATGAGCAGAAGTGTGGGTTTGATGGTGTACATATGTTCACCGTGGTAATTTTTTGCTTTGAATATTAGTTATCACCATGAACATGTATACCAATAGTCCAATTATTGCTGCCACACTAAACGTGTTCTGCTTGGGATATTAAGAAATCTTAACAAGCACTTCCAATATCTGGCTGTCCCTCCCAACCAAAGTTCATAACTGTTGTGATTTAATTACATGATGAAAAGGATATCAGGTGAAACTTGTACCTTGAGGTACCCATGAATAAAATAAGGTGTCTGACAGTCTGTTAGTTTTCTCTTGGCTTTTCTTTTTTAATCAACCAGCTAGTTTTATCTGAAAAATAAGAAAAAAAAAAAAACAAAACCAAAGTATAATTTTGGGGATAGTTCACTCCAAGAACCACTTTTAAAGGCAGCATGGATGAGACTGTACCTGGTTTGGTTCAGAGTAGCCTATGTTGTCCTACAAGACTATTGCAGGCTTTACATCCTTCAGCACCTCTATATTTGCTCCTGTCATGATACCCACATCTACTCTCCACCACCTCCCCAGAAGGCTTCAAAACAGCTTTTAGCTGAAACCTGTTTCTCCCTGGAATTTATACATTTCAGGACAATGAGGGGCCAGAGGAGATCCAGTGTATGTATTACATGACTACTGGTGCAGTTTGCTATAAAGGCAGGTAGCTCCAAGCAGTATGGCTCCAACCATCTGCTTGGCCACTGGGGCTCGGCCACACTTAGCAGTATAAATTTAGCTTGTGAGCACACTTGTTGTTGAGGTCCCAAAGTGAGCATCTTGCCCTAGACAAGATAGGGCTCTGGGATGCTGCTTTACAAAATAATCTTTGTACAAAAAAAAAATTGTCTTTCAGTATATTTTACTCAGTGGGGCACAAGGCACATTTAATTTTGAAATGTCATCTGCATTGTGTTATTTTGTGGCGTATTTCACCTTAAAGATTTCTGTATTTACTTTATCTTGAGTGGAAAGTCTGATCTATCAGTTAGTGGCATCTCATTATAGTTCCATCAGGGGCACTTAATGACTATGGATACCTAATGTAAGTTTGTAGGGTACTTTAAAATGTGGCTGTATGCCCTTGGGAGGCATGAACTGCTCTCTTATACCTGAGAGGACTAAGAAGAAAGGGAGAAGGAAACAGGAGCTGAAAAAGGAAGTGAACATTTAGAAAGAATAAGTCTGTGGCTGCTGGAAGTGAGTATCTTTAAGCTACAATTTAAATAAATTCTTCAACAATTAAATATTTAGAAATTTTTTTATGAATGAATGTGTATTTTTTTTACAAATATGAAATTACATGTTAATTATAATTGTTTATTTCTATCTACCTATGTATTTCCAATTTTATCTACAGATCTGTGTTTATATAAACTATACACATGCATGTGGATGTAAATGCATGCATTCTTAAAATGCATAAATGCATGTGAATTGCCTTCTTTCATGACTAAATTCAGCCAGTTCTATGCTGGAATTAATTTCCCATAATAGCTGCACAAAAGGCATTCAGAAAGAAAGAGGAATTTGCTATCGAGCCAAGGAAAAGGCAGAATGTTATCCTGAAGTAAGTAAGACTACTATGGTCAAAGTATTGCAGAAAAGTCAGTGTAGTCACAAACAGCCTGGCACAGTCCTCGCTTCTCAGTTTCTTTAGAGATTAAAATTCTGCTGGAGTAAAATTTTCCCCTGTGTTGCAGATTTTTCCAGTTGGTCTAGGCTGGATATTAAATCAAACTAAAACAAGTGGGAATGCCGGGAGGCTGGCTGTCACCTTCCATTTTGCACTTAGATGTGACCCCCACTATCCACCTGGTTGGAATTTTTTTGGTTGGATGCTTTTTTCCTTTGTGGCTGCTGCCTCATGAAAACATGAACCACCTAAGTGTCTCTGTCTCAGTTTGAGAACGATTAGCAATGCTGCACCACCGCATAAATATCTATGTCCAGCTTCTGCTACAAATCTCTCTAGTTTGAAACTAGAGCAGGTTACCCAGGAAAGCAGCAGTTTCCATCTGCGAAGGTTTGCAAGGCTCAGCTAGACAAAGGCACAGCTATCCTGCTCGTGCTGGTGAGACCTGTTTGAACAGAAAGGTGGCCTTGAAAGATCCAGAAGGGACTATTCCAATCACAGTTTCTAGGATTCCATAATTATATTTGACTCCTCCTACAAGCACTAGCAGTACTAAAAAAACCCCAAACCTCCAATCCAAACTTGTTAAAACATTATAATACTTTCAGCTGGGGAATTATGAATGTTTTCAATTTCTTGTTAATTTATTCCTGAGTTATGAAGTATTTAAAACCCCTGAAAATAAATGCCTGGTTCACAGAAGACATTTTCTATGAAAAACTACCAAATTTAAAAACCTTTTTTTGAAACTAGGAGCTTTAGACCAAAATAAAAGTAAGTGCTATGATGATTTAGGATGAGTATCAGTATTATGCCAGATTGGAACATGAAATGAATAAATGTGGGTTGATGGCAGCACAACCATAGTATAATTAACTCAGTTTAGGATTTTTAGGGTTTTGCATCAGTAGCTCTAGCAGGAGACAGAAAGCTCTGTTTTTTGCCCACGTCAGTATGCAATCGACACTGAAGAGATCAGCGATAACCAGTGAGCTGAATCAGAGTCCTTCCATGCACACATCTGCTAATCTGAAGCAGGAGGTGTTTGGCTTCAAACCTATGGAGTTTGGTAGGTTTCAGCAGGGAACAATCACCCTTCTCATCCCCTTTGTTCTGCAGCATAAGCCTGCAGCAATTGTTTAGAAAATGAATGTGAATATCTTAGTGCTGGTAAGAGTTTAAAGAACATTGATCTGAGGCTTTATTCCAGCCTTTGAATACTCAACATTTCTTCTTGAGAGGAATGTCCTGAAAACAGAGCTCAGAACATTTCCAAAAATTGCTTTTATATGAGCAAAGGCACTGTTTTGTAGTGAACTCTTAGTTTGTTACAAATGTTAAAACTTTTACAAAGCAACTGTTACAAGCCAGCAATGTTGACGTCTGAGCCTTTTTCTTTGGCAAGGAAGCCTATTCTAAAAGTGGCAAAAAAATGAATTTGGAAGTGGGATATCATACATATTGTGTCCTGTTCTTACAGTCTTGACTGATAAACATGAAAAAAATAGCCTACTGAGGTCAACAGGATGTTTTCTCAAGTAGAAAGTGAGAAGGATGCTTGATGCAGGACACTTGAGGGACTTAATCTCTGAAAGCGTTGGTGTTACGAGAATCCTTAGAATAGGGTTTCAGATGCTTTTACTGAGAAGATGTGTGATAGTACTTATGTGTTCCACCTTAAGAAATTTAGCATTGTAACTGTGATTACTGACTTGTTATAGAGAATGGGAGGAAGAATGAACCTGTGTGTAAAAGTGAAATAAGGTGGCTTATTTTCATTAATTTGGAGTAACTACTATACTTATTCAGTTTGCTGAAGCCTCTGTAGTCTACCAGGTTTATAATGCATCATATCACAGCAAAGTAGCTCATAACTCACTCAAAGCTCAGCTCAGTATTAGCTGACCGACCACACTTCATTTGCTGCAAAATCCTTCTATTTGTTTTAGTGGTCTTTTTTTGTTTCAAGAAATGGAACTTTGAATGATGGTTTGTTGACAGATTTATTTGTCTCCCAGGGCCATGAGTTGCATGGGTGTGAGCGAGGGCAGAGCTTGGCTCTAGGTGACTAAAATGCTACATTCCCTTGGCTGTGAGATGCTGAGGGAGTGCATAAAAATAACACAGAGCATGAAAGCTTCAAAAGTAACAGAAAAAGGGGGCTGAGGCTACCTAGCATGCTTTCTCCTTCCTACAGGGGCTGCAGAAAGGTTTCTGTGTCTTCAGCTGGTCTTGCTTATCTGGACTACGCAGACTAACTGAAAGGTACAGGCGTAAAGCTAGGGAGATGCCACACTCAGAAACCAACAGCAGCTCCCTCCTTGATAAAAAGGCCTGTGATGACATCTTAGATGGAGAAGGTGGGATGGACCATGTGCATGGGTGCAGGACTGCTGCTGTGGTGGTCCCAGCTCACTGCTCACCACCTTTCCAAAGGCAGCACTTGCATTGTGTCTGTAATCACTGCAGGTTTTCTGCATCAGGGCAAGCAGTTCATCTTCATTTTGGCTGAGTTATAACCTCTATAGTATATTGCCATAATAGCAATAAGATGCCCTCCCTGAACGGTCCCATGTCTGTGCATACAATGTCTGTATGCTCTGCCTTGTAGACCATTTCTGTTTTCATTCATTATACCCATTGAATTTTTCAGAACATGTGATTTCTAGGTAAACTGAAAATGGGAAAAAAATGCAAGTTAGGTTCAATATAGAATAAAGGCAGTTTAATGAGAGGGAAAAGCTAACACTACAGTTCTTAAAGCACAGGGGAAATTTAAGCATGGAATACTAGAAATGGGATTGCAGCTTTTGTTCATACTACATGTTGCATCGAACAATTCCATTTGTTCCGCTGTTCTCCAGTGCCGAGGCTAAGTAAATAGTTTGCAATAAATAATTTAGCCTTTGAATTTAACCTGCATTCCTGCTCATGAAGTCTCCATATGCTGACTGCAGCGGTTTCAAACTTCCTTGCACTTCAAGATCATTCAACTTTTAGGGATGAAAGGAAGGAGGTGATATTTATTATTGTGATATTTATTATCCCTGTGGCTGTGGTGGAACAGTGAGGAGGCAAAGTGAAATCTGTCATTTTGAGACAAAACACAAATTTTACCTTTTGAAAAGATTGATATCTCTATTTTTTGTATAGCAAGGTTAATGTGAAGTCATTATTTAAACAAGCAAGACTATTTCTGTTTAAATCCTTAATTCTAGATACTTAATCCAGGGATGTATCCAAAGGAGACATTGTTTGAGACAGAACACTTTGAGACCTATTCCAAAATAAATTACACCTTTTACATTGAATCATGAAATGGACCTTTATGTCAATGGGGAAAGTAAAGGATTTCCTGATGCCTCCACTACGAAAGAGAGGACAAAACCAGGTCGATCTGAGCTGTGTTACCAGTCTTTCGTACCTTTCTGTTGCAAAATGTGTGACTGTGATCTCACCCTGAGAGATTGTTGCTTTGCCTCAGACAGGGTCAAATTTTTGTCAGAAAGAGTTGCAAATATTCAGCTAAGAAAATGCCCAAAAGAATTTCTCATACTGCAGTTTGAAGCACACAAGAGTAAGCTGAGAGGATTACTGCTGAGTTGTTTTTCCACCAAGAAGAGAGAGTGAAGTGTGAGTTTATTATGCTTGACATCATAAAGTACTACTACAGCAACAGCTCACTGTTCATCCGCTTAAATATCAATTTGTAGCAGAAAAAATAGTACCAATATGAGAAACCAAAGTCTCTTATTGTATCTGTGCTTCCTTTGGTGGGTGGGTTTTGTATCAATAAATCTGTACGGTTTCAGAATTACAAGGGGAAGGTTTCGAGCGGCTAAAAAATGGAATCAGTCTTTCTCCAGGTGATTACATTAGAAAAAATAATGTCTCACAAGTCACCTTGCTGGAATATTACAACGGTTTGGAAGTTCAGAATAGTGCACAGAAACCTAGTGTATCTTTCTTACAGTTTGGAGACGGAATCAGTAATATTTAGAGTGGGTTTGGCAGTGTTCTTCAGGAAAAGAAAATAAACAGGAATAAAAGTTATTTTAAATTGTACATGAAAATGGGAAAAAGCACTAGATAAAACAGTAATGAAATATTATCAACCAAAAAGCCAAAGAATTTATTGATCTCAGCTTGTAGAAAGCATGTATATTTTTAATCAGTAAACATTAAGTGCTTTAGAATTCAGGTAAGCACATGCCATTTCTTACAGGCATCCAGAAGCAAATTTCCTTTAGCCTCAGTGACAGATAGGCATCACATTTTTCTGAACAGTATGAATTGAAATCACAGGAATGACAGTCTTGATATTCTGTTATATTTAAAAATCTGAACTCACTGCCAAAAGGTATGAAAAATTCCACTGCTTTTTCTCAAAAAAAAAAGAAAGAAAAACCCCAAACTTATGCCTCTAACAAAAGATGGAATCTTTTTCAGAGGTTTTCTTCATTTTTCTATCTTTATCTCCTTTACCGTTTAATTTAAAAGAGGTGATCTCCTTTATTAATTGCTATCTGAAGTTTTCTCTCTTTATTTCTGTCCTTGAGAACAACATTCAATTAGTTTTCCAGGAAAACTGGGCAATAGAGAAAGGAAAATTAGAAACATCCTCTCATTTTATTGCAGAGATACTGGCATACATAGAAGTAAATGCCAAGTGCTACTCACAGTTAGGGGATAATCCTTTTCTGTACTACATGAACTTGTGAAATCATTATCTCAGCAATTAACTAGCATGATTAATGAGACAGGGGGAAAAAAAGAATAGTTGCTGCTATTCTGTTGATGCAGCATCTAAATGTCTCCTGACTTAATCTATTTTGCTTTACATCTTGCTTGAGTGTCTTCAATCTTTTAGAGGGAGAGGCTGCCATGGTTCTTGGACCAGCTATTTTTGTCTGTAGTAAATGCTAGATTGGTGTTGTCATGCTGCTCCAGCAACCATTCTCTTTTTCTTTCCAATGAATGCACCAGGGTCTTATTAAATAAATCAAATTAAAAAAAAACAAAAAACACCAAAACTCCCCCCCCAAAAAAAACCCCACCCAACACAAAATGAGAGATGGGGAAAGAGGGAGGCACAAATCAAATGAAAGCCAAGTGGGCTCTGTTTGCAGGCTGTGGCCTTGCTCCCACTGGGCCCACACAGCACGTGCCTTTTTATCTTAGTGCCTTTAAGCTATGGTGGTCTGTTCAGCCTTCTGGGGCTACATATGTCTCTGGGCCAGCATAATTGTTCTCAACAGCATGAGCTTAACTTTATCATCCCTCCTGCCTCTTGACTTACTGTAAATCAAACAGTGGCTCCAAGAAAAAAATCCCAAAGCTGGGAAGTTTCAGCAGCTTTTTTATGACTTTAAAAAAAAAACAAAAAAAACCCCACCAAACAAAAAAAACCCATAACAACAAAAAACAAACA
The DNA here is from genome assembly GCA_009867235.2 of Psittacus erithacus. Lineage (NCBI taxonomy): Eukaryota > Metazoa > Chordata > Aves > Psittaciformes > Psittacidae > Psittacus > Psittacus erithacus. The sequence goes on from WYDI02014529.1 coordinate 18,596, forward strand.
GAACTTGTTATTTTATGGGTATCTTGGAACATTTTTCTAGTTTCTGTGCAATGCGATTGAACTAATTTTAAATATCTCTATTGCTCTCTTTAAAGAAAAATATCTGGGGCAAGGAGAAATCAGAAAGAAATTGTATCATGAGAAAAGAAGGCTAGACATGGACATGAAATGTAAGCATAGAAAACATGCTGGAAGCCAAATTCCCATTCAGAGTTTTCTCAAATTACCTACGACTTCCCTTTCAAAGCTCTCCTAATAACTCTCCATTGTAAGTAAAGCCCGTAAGAATAGAGTGAATAACAGTGTATGAGTATCAATTATACATTTCAGATAAAAATCTTACAAGCACCCTCTACTGCATAGGAAAGGGGCCATCTTTGTGTCATGCACAGTTGAGAATGCCTTGTCAGCACTGAGCACACAATAAAGAATAGTAACAACAAGCAGGAAACCTCCCCAGTTCATTGAGTCACTTTATAACTACTTGGTCCACAACTTGGGAAAAGCAGTTTCCACAGATGTTCTTATGCTGATTTGCACCACAAATATTCTTTAACTCCTTAAAACCCGTTGAATTTCTCATTCCTTAGATGTGTATCACCTTTGTTACTTCATCTAAAAAGAAGGGCCACCAGCAAACTTTAAACTTCCTCTGACTTGATCATGATGTCCCTCCCAGAACCTATTTCAGTTTAAATGAGCTTATATGAACATGGGCTTATGTTTAGTCAGTTGACATTTTACCTTCATCTTTTATGACAACATCCGTATTCTTCTGTCTGTACTGGAAATGTCTGCTTTGAATTATTGATTTTAATTTTTGGTAAACACCAGAAGGAAATCTTTTTTCAGAAGAACACAAAGAATAGAAAGCATTGAGCCGTAATTTTTATGTTCTTTCCTGGAAACCATCCAAACTGGGATTTAAGTCAAAGCAGCTAACATCATGTGAGGTTTTAGCTCAATCAGCTAAGCAACTGCAATTATCATTGTGTACATTCGTGTACTGCTGTCTGCAGGGGTAAAAATTTTGTTGCTGCTCAGGATTTCAGGTCTTGCAGAAGGACTGTGATATCTCCTAAGTAGTTTGTATTTTCTTTAATTCTGATTGTTTTCTTTAATCTACAATGAAAATTACTTTGTCTAAAAAACCCCACAAGTTTACTTCTGAAGAAAGCATATTACGATGCACAGTTATACTGCACTGTTGCAAGGTTCTTCACTGAACCCTTCTTTCCTGGTAATACCCTGGGTCCTGTGCATTTAAGTTTAAGTGCTGTCTGTCTGTTCCTTTGACCTCAGGACTATCAGAAAGTCAGCATGTCCTTTTCAATCTTTTTGCACCAAGGACTGGAGGTTAAGCTCAGAAGAAAGCTTTACCATCACATCTCGAAGTCTGTATGAGGTTCTTACAGACTCTGCAAAGCCCTGAAGGCCAGTTCACAATTTGAATCTCTTTTTCTCCCAGAAGTCTTAAAAGGGGCCGTGTTCGGCTAAGCATCTCCCTTACAGCTCTTAAATAGTGTTGCATAAACTCTAAAATAGTTCTGCTCACAGAGCAAAAGGTTTCCTGGAGTTGCAGCTTCTTAAGAAATTGGGTACTGACTACCTTCTCCTCCCTGTCAAGTTATGATTACTTTATTGGTGAATAAAGGCTAAAATTTCATTATCAACTCTTCAACAGCCTTGCTGCGCTGGTATCAGTAAAGACAACGTGTTTCATTACCAGGTTTGTAGCAGATGCAGTAACATCTTTAGTTCACTAATTCACAACTTTCTTAATGATATTCACTGTAGAAATCTGCTATAGGTGCTTACTGAAACAGATATTTACTGGAATTAAAAAGATATTTATTGTATTATGTACACAACCGTAAGCTCATAATTAGTGCAAAATAAACCCTGATGGCACAATATTTTGGTAATATGACCAAGCCTACAATGACTGCTGCATACCTACAATCAGAGTTGTGGCCTCAAGGCACTGATGATTCCAAAGCTCTGTAGACTTTCCTTTCCCAGCACCTCAGCATTTGTAGCCAGCCCTAAATGGACATATGCCTGAGGGTTACCTGGTGTGACCCACCCATGCGACTTGCTGTAGACCTTCAGAACAGGGTGGCAGGACATGCTCCTAAGGAACATGAGGAGGAGCTATGAAACCCCTAAAAAAAAACACTGGAAAAGACAATGACACGTTCCCTTGGGCCTCTTTTGGGAGCTAAAACCTGGACTCAGCCTTCCCTGTTGTCACAGCCGTAGTTCAAATCTTGTGCCATTTGTGTGCCTGGGCATGCAGTCTAAACTGACAGATGTTCCTTGCTCCTCTCCATCACACCATCAGGAATCACGCAAGGCTAACAAGAAGGCATGCGGCTTTTCAAGTGACAGTTGAAAGACCAGTCTTTGGCCCCAGTTTTATTGTCAAACAATAAATATCTGCACATCTTAATTAGTGCAGATGAATTGGGAGATCTGCACTTAGCTGTAGGTTTCCTCTGTGCTCAAACAAAATATTAATGCCTAGTGTGTAACACAGGTTGGCTTTAAGCTGCATATTTTCTACAAACTTTTTTTCTGAAGAAACATTTGGCCTCTTAACTTTGCACATTGCTTCATGTGTGGAATTTGGCAATGTCTCCTGCACATAGCCTCTTCAGGTCCTCTCAGTTGGCTTCATTGAAGTATCTGATTCATCGAACAACTCTGTACAATTTGGGCCTGAAGCAAAGTCAGTTTAAATCAACACTAAAATAAACCAAGCCTTTATATAGTCTGGTTCAGGCTTTTTTTCCTTTGTCTCAGTTTCTTTTTGAGGTACAGAACTCCCCTAAAATGGTGGCTGGTGCTATGCAGAGCCTAGGTTTCAAGGTCACATTTATGTCTTGTTTTCCTGAGACAGAGGCAAGCATGGTTGGTGTGTTGTGTCCAGAATATAAAAGTGAGTGGGCAGGGGTTGTCTGCAGGAATGACCACCACAACCCAGGAGCAACTGGGGGGAAAGAAAGCAATCCAGGACTTGCCCTCTCCTTGATGCAAGCAATCCCAGGAAGGCCACAGCAAGTAGATCTGGTGGTTTCATAGAGGGAAACTCAGGCTCCAGCAGTCTGTGCTATTCCCACTGTCTGGAATCAATGGGGGCTTCTGCCCATTGCTTGGCCACAAGATCCTGTCACCCTGGCTCAGACTGAGCAAGAGAGACCAAAGTGCTGCACAGGCAACAAAGGGGCCCAAAGCCACAACAGTCTTTGTGTGCTAGATAGAGACAGGTTTTTTTAACAATGCAAAATTGTTTGAGGTGATCTGCAGAGATACCCTATACCCTGAGGGGCTGTTTTCTCTGTAAGTATTGCAACATGAAAACTATTAACAACAAAAAAATCTATTGTTCTCCACCGCAGTGCAGGAACCAGGAATTTCTGAAGCTTGTAATGTTTGTTTCATGTTCTGCCACAGATATTTGGTGCAAGCTTGGGTAAGTCACTCCAGCGTAGTTGAAGGAAGATTGTTGTGCTTGCTCTATGGGCAGGGTTTGATCACAGCCTTTATTTTCAGAGGAAGTTTACCTCCTCTGAGTCAGTCTCTTTATGTGGAGGGGTCAGCATGGATTTATGCATGAGGTTTTAGGCATTCACATTAAACAGCTTTAGCACAAACCCTTGTAAATAATAATAGGTGTTTTGAGTATAAATGAAGTAGTAAAACTGAGATTTTAAGAGCTACCTGGGACTTAGCCAAAATACTAAATAAATAAATTTTACACGTTTAAATGTTGACCATCCTGAGCTTTCTGAGAAGCTAAAAATTAAAAAAAAACCTGCGCAGGAAACAAAAATCCGTGCCAGGTCAGCCAGAGACGGAGAGGTTTCAAAGTTGCAATGCAGTGAAATGAAGTAGAGACTCAGCAGATAGTTAAAATGCTGCTCTTGTCTCTAGCAAGAAACCTGACTACATAGAGGTAAGAATGCCGCTTTATTTCCAGAGCTGACTAAAGCTGTGATAAATGCATATCTGGAATATATTTCTTCTTATGTGAATGGGCTACATATCACTATCATTAACAGTAACTCAGCCTGTTTATTGCAGTGCATTTCAAGGAGGTGGGAAAACACACAGGTTACTGTTCTAATTCTGCAATGTTATGAGACCTTCAACATGCTCATTGTTTTTAGTGTAAATTTTGTATTTCAGAAGCTTTTTTCTTCCATAGAAATGGCTTATGCAAAACAAACTGGAAATATATTTGAATGCCATGCCTGAGTCTTGGTAGCGTTCCTGCATATCAGCTCAAAGCAAAGAGCATTTCTTCACTTGAATGTGTTGTGTTGACTGAATAATGTGCTAGTGCAGACAAGAATACACTATTTGTCATCCCCAGTGCTTTGAGAAGATATTTGTTCAAATAGAGTTCAGCCTAGTTCTGCAAAATATTTGTTGCTAGACTCCTATTCACCATTCGTAGGTAAGGTTGGATGCCTCTATTCTTTTCAAATTTGTTCCCTCGACCGCACTGTTTGGGAGCTCACTGTTTTCAGCATCCAGATTTCATATCGGTAGGAAGTAATTACCTCCCTGAGAAAATCCCTTCTCCTCCTGATTGAGGCCATGTCACTGCAGCAGAAATGTTATTCAGTAGCCACTAGGCATCCTTGGTGGTGACATCTGTTTGGTTGTCTGGTGAGGGATTGAGGTATAATCGGTCATATAGGTGTTGAATAGTATTGGCTTCCTGACAGAACATCAGAATAGCCATAGCAGCATTTTAAAAAAGCAGTGTGTTTCTGCCACCCAGTCAAACACTCTGATGTCTGAAGATCACTTTTACCTTCAGTATTGTACAAAGCAGGATAACAAATTTCTTCCAAGCCAGAAAAATATACCATTAAATAAAAAAACAAACAAACAAATAAGTAATGCTTTGCCTATCAGATTTTTCTTTACTGAATTGTGATTCAGCAGATGACTAACTTATCTATGACATCACTAACAAAGGGTTAAATCTCCCATCTTCTCTAGAATTCCTAGATGGATTACATATCATTGCCTAAGATTTAGACGAAGGTGAGGCAGAGCTTGCAGTTCCATTGTTATCAGTTAGTGAATAAAAGATGAAGATTAGCATGATTAAAGAGAAGTGAAACAGGGGTTCAGCACTATTAACTCAAGGGAGTAATTCTCCTGGACACTACTGGGACTGTGTCCATGACTAAGGACAGAAGAATTATGCTTTAAGGAAAACAAAAAGCAGAGCCTGTCTAACCAGCCTCCCTGGGGAATAGGAATGATTACAAGGCATGCTGTTGTCTCTCTTTTTCATGGGCATAGATAGCCACCTGGAAAACTGTGAGGGGACCAATGTAACTGGCATCAAAGCTAATGTAAGCGAGTTCAGACTAGCAGGTGAAGATAATGGTTTAGAATCTGCAAAGCTAAGAGTGGAAACAGACAGACAGTCACTGAGGTTTTGTGTCTCAAATGCAAGACCCACAGTAAAAACGGGATTGTAATGCTCAGTTTTCACCAGGGGAAAAGGATATGGACAAAAGAAACTGGAGTAGGTGGGTGTAGTGTTGGCAGAAAAGCAAGCAAGAGAAATTTGGGGCATTCATCTCGCCTAACTGGAGGCATTACAGATGGCTATACCTGAGCAAGCCATCCAGATTTCCTCCAAATTCAGTAGAAATAAAAAATTCCTGTAATTAATCTCAACCTCAAGTAAACAGCCAAAATGAGTGAGATGAATCATGCCCCAGATGCGTCTGTTTCTCCGCTTTGAAGGTGCAGAGTTGCTCAGAGGTGGCTGTGCAAGCCGTAGGTGAAGGTATGGGTCATTCCATCAGGTTTCAGTGGGAGAGCAAGACTGACACTGCTCTGTACCCCGAAGGGCAGTGCTCTTCCATTCAGATCCCCATAGACAGACATGGAGGAAGTCTGCAACAAACCCAGCATATCTCCAGAAATTCTAAAGTTCATCTTTACTATCATTTGCTCAGTATCTTCACCTTCTCAAGCTGTATATAGCGGAAAAAAAAAGGAAAAAATGTTCCTTATTGATTATTAGATAATAAAAAATTATTAAAATACAAAGACAGCTTCTAGGTATAACAGCATTTCAGTATGCATTTTTCCTGTGTTAACACTATTTATCTACATGTAGACCTGTGTATTAAACAGCTTTGGCTTCTACAAAAGAGGCTGAGTTCCAATGACAGCCCAGAAATAAATGCTTTTTCAGTCAGTTACCTCTGCCTCCTTTCAGTGGTTTCCCTGTAAGCTTTGTCTAATGTGCTCTCCAGACTTGCTGCAGGCAGGACACTCAGCTGGGTTTGTGTCCAGACTCTATAGCTGCTGGACGTGAAAATGTGCAGTAAGGTCTTAAAGCAACGAAACTCAAACTACAGCAGATAGCTAGTAGGACATATTTATTGCAGAAATATTGTGAGGTTCCATTAGGTTTCCATTAAGATCGGTATATTGAGAGGACTAAAGAAACGTCAGAAGAACTGTCCTTTACCTGATGTTATGAACAGCATAGAAAGTACCATATACTTCCAGAAATGGAAATATAAATCACAAGAAAGTTCTTGTTCTTTTCATAACAGGCTAAAGAAATGGTTTTCTGACAACATTTCTGAAGCTATTTCTGGCTCTTTGACTTTATGTCAGACAAAACCAAGACATTACAGGGCACTTGAAGTAAAACTGTCTGATGATACCATTAAGGAAGATATACTTTTTTGCTGTCCTTTTCCCTAGCTCTTGAATTTAGACTCACCTGCCGTATAATGCCTGAGCATTTTGAGTTACACACTTCAGATGTGTTTTCTATGGCTGATACAAAGCTTCTTCAAGTCATAAAAGAATGGTGAAGTTGACATGAAAAAGAAGAAAACTTTTGTATGATACTCTAAGAAAGTAGTACTTTAATGCACTGTGGATGCTACTTTCCCTTCGGCGTTTGTTTAAGAACAATTAAGGAGGCTGTGACTCTTTGACCCTTGTTTTACGAGATATTTAGCAAGAACTTAGGAACCAAAAGGTCCACTTACTTTTCTATCCTCTCTTTGTGAGAGGCAGTTTCAGCCTGAAACAAAACTAAAGAACCAGATATTTAGCTTTTCTGCCTTAAGGGAACAAGAATATTTTAATAGGTGCTAATTCCAGAGAGAGAATGAAAATGCATAGTAATAGATTTTTATTGTTCACAAATCAGAAAGGAAAATATCACCCTCTCAATATTCTGATCTTAAAAGGCATATTGGAAATCGCGCTCTCCAGTCTTGCCTTCCTGCCTCGCAGCAATCAGCAGCCTGGGGACTTAGTTGGAGGTCACACCCATACTCCTGCATTTAAAAGCCATTCTAATAGTTCAACAGTTTATATTTGTGGCTTTCAGAACTTTCTGCGGCTATGACTTTTGCAACTTATGTGTTGTTTGAAAAAGTACTTCTTTTTGTTAGGTTTAAGTCTGCTATCTAATAACACTTTTGTATGACTCATGGCACATGTCAATACATATTGTCCCTGCAACTTCTCTTTGGCAAGTCTGGTTTTATAGACCTCTATTGTATTTACTCTTACTCACTGTTTGAAGAGTCATACCTTATTTATCCTCTCTTTCCCAAAAAAGACTTTTGATAAGATGATTTTTATTGCCCTTTTCTGCACCTTTTCCAGTTCTACGCTATCATTTTGTAATAGGGGTACCAAAACTTCGCACAGATTCAAGAAATGGGTGTGCCATTGATTTATACAGCAGCATAATATTTTCTGTTCTTCTTCACCCTCTTTATTCTTTTCTGACAATTCAGAAGATGGTGTTTGCTCTTTGAACCATCACTAGACCCTGAGCTGACATTTTCTAAGAGCATTCACAGGTCTAAAATCTCTTTCCTGAGGGTTATTAAGTAATTTAGAGGCTCCTGAAGTATACATGCAGTTACAATTCTTTTTCTCACATGCACTGGACTCAGCGACACTGAACTTAATCTTATGTTTAACCACTTGGATGGCCAGTGTTGTGAGATCCATCTGCAGCTTCTCATAGTCCACTTAGAACTGACTTTGCCGTCTCACTATGCACCTCACCTTTCACTGCTCAGTCTGTAAAACCTATGAATCTCTGTCTAATTTACCAGTACAGTTAATTTTTGTATTAGTGCAGCTTATCTGAGGTCATACTTTCTTGGCATAAATTTCTTCAGAGATTACTTTAATATAGCTTGGTTTATAGTGTGACTTTGTCATACTTGTGTATACTTGGTCTTTTGAGACTAGAACAGAAGCCAGTAGACTTCTTTGGAACATTTTTTTTTCAATAAATTTTTTTTGGCCTCACCCTCTCTTATTTTAAATTTTGATTTGCTATTTTATGAGACAATACCATGAAATATAAAATAATATGTGTATAAACCACATTAATCTGTGAAATGGATAGAGCATTTGATAAAGAGGAATGTGAGTTAAAAACTGTGTACTTCTTATCAGAAAGGAACTAAACAATGACACAGTAGGGTCTTCCACATACTGCTTCTTGCACCAAAATTGCAGCAGAAATACAGTGAAAACAGGCTGCAGCCTATCCCCTAGACATAACCTCCATACACAGACAAAATATTCCTCAGAAGCAGCATAACTTTACGACTTGCATTTGCTTCATTCTTCACAAGAGCAAGAAGATGTTTGAAATATGACCTTGGATTTAAAATGTATAAATAGATCCAAATTCTATAAGAATATGATTTTTCCAGTTAAAAACTTCTTCCAGATGCACTAAAGCTTATCTCAAACATGCCTTTCATAATAAATCAAAAGCTCCAAAGCTTTTGCGGGAGATTTTCAAAACTGAAATGTTCTTTGTTTGCTGTTCTTGCTGCTGTTCTCTCCTTGTCAGATCTCGAGAAATTCTGAAAACTTCTATCTGTCTCCTTGATTCTGATGTAGATTATAGAGTGGGAGGTTTAGGTACAGCAGAAACAAAGTCATTGCTTGCCTACACTGTAATGAAAGCTACTGCATGAAACACGACTATTATAAGTGATGATGGGTTTATCTGAAGCATTTGGGTTTCTATTTAATTTTAGTGACTGTACTGATAGTAAAATAATGCATTAATGTATGCATTATTAAGGGAAAACACTTCATTCGTTGGCACTCTTCCCTTCTGCATTGACATTTCTGAATCAGGTAATAGCTGTGAATTGTTTAGCCTGATATTCTTCTTGCCATGCTAGAAATAACTCCAGAGAAATCAGAGAAACTAGTATAATCCTACTTTATCTCTCTGTCTGTCCATGCATATTCCTATTCCTATAGGTTTTTTTTGTTTGTTTGTTTCCTTTCTCAGTTCTATTACCCACTACAATTTCCTTTGGGACAGTTTTTGTATGCCCATAACTAGCAAAAGGAAATTACCTCAGGTATTTCTAGGGAAAAAATATGTAGCGCAGCATCAAGGAGAGAGGGCAGTCGTATGTGGGGGTAAAGTAGATCTGTGTTTCACTCTGCTCCAAATAACCTTCCTCTACAAATGACATCATCCACCTAGGACTGAGCTTTTGTGTAGGACTGTGCCCCATGTTCCCTGTTATATAGTGATGAGCTTTTTCCGGGTTTTCCCCCATAAAGTGTTTTCAAAAGTTTTCACACTCTGAATAGCATGTTTTTAGCAGTGGACACATTTCTCTCCCTTAATTTACTCCTACATGTAGTTCTAGTGTTGTCTTTTCTTTCACCGTCTCTATTTGCATGATTCCACACTTTGTGTTTTTCTTGCGCTATGCGCCTAAAGGAAAATACCCTCTTTTATATAAAAAACAAAAAAAAGCAGAAATTTTTATCAATCATACTTGGAAAGAAGAGATGGAAACATAATTCAGGTACCTCTTGAAATTTCAAATCTCACAACTGGTTTGGAAAGTCAGCAGGTTTTGGATGCGATAGTTATAAAGCAAACTTTGTAGGTTTGAGAAGAAGGCAAAGATATTGAAAGAGGTCTTTAGACCTAATTATGAATCAACTGTTACATCTTCACAGTCAACCATCAAGAATTTTCCAGTGCTTTACATCCTTACCTAAAGGGACTCCAAACTTCCTGGTTTCTAAGGAATAATAAGTAAAGGGAAATTCTGAGCTCTAACCCATAATTTTATCACAAGATTCTAAATGTTAAGCTTCCTAATGAACGCAAAGGTTCTCACACTATTGAATGAGGCTCATTTTTGTTTTATTCTGCAGCTATAGAGAACAAAAGCTTTTTTAGAAGATAAAAAACATAGAGGGCATTTTTCATCAGATCAGAAGTCTCAAAGTACTTAACACTGTCCCTTCTATGTCTGTAGAAGTTTGTTTGTGGCACTACAGTCTTTCCTAGGTTGCTCTTTCTTTTTTCTGCAGTGGGATAGCTTCCCAAAATGTCCTTCCAGTTTTCCATTTAAGATATGTGTTGGATGAGCAGATTCTGTAGCTGCTAAAGCTATTTCTTGTTTTCCTGGATGTGGAGTATGTTTCTTTTGTTGCCTAAAAGGAAGCAGTCATGGAAAGAGATAATATCATCACTTAATATTTATGAATGGGTAGTTTTCTTTTAATGGTGAAATCGATGCTTGTTCCTAGAACAGTTTGTTTTACTCCTAAAACAGAACAATGAGCAGGATTGCCAGAGAACTTTTCAGATCCCATAAACGAAAATATCTGCTTAGTAGCTCTTTTTTTTAATCTAGCCTTTTATATAATGTTCTTGAGCCAGTTACACAGTGTTCAAGACAGGTCATTGAGTACATCTCTAGTTTTAACATATTCTTCTCCTTGATTGTGCAATTGATTTTAAGACCTATTCTGTATTTCACTGAAGCTTATACATATAGATGTGGCTATGGATGTGTGCATCTGTGTGTGTGTGTGTGTACTTATGGAATTGTTAGTCTGCAGAGAATTGCTTGTGATGTGGACAGATTTATTTGTCAGGTTATTTGGAGCATAGTTTCAAAATAATTGCCAGGTGAGACTGAGATTTTATTGCTAGTGCTCTCTATTTAACAGCTTTACTGAAGTGGTTTAATTATCAGCTATTAGAGGTGATAATTCATGCACCAAATCTGAAGAACACTTTAAAAAAAGACCCTCAACTCTCCATCAATGGTAGAGAAGAGTTCTGCTTGCTATTTATACCCCTTAAATTTGTTTTTACCACAGCCAATAAACCATGGTGCAATGTTGCCCCTTTAGGATTTTTTTGTTTAAGATTTTTTGTCATTTTGTCCTTTGAGCTGTGCTCATTGTGCTCAAGAACACTCAGTGTGTGGCCAAGTGGCTTGTGGCTGCTAGGCTGCGGAACCACAAATGAAGCTGCTGTGGAGACACAGGCACACTGCTGCAGAGCCTTGTGGCTCTTGTCTACCATTCAACAGCTGAGATTTTGGGCAGAAGATGTTGCTCTTGGTGCTTGGCAAAATACAGACCATGTAGCAGTAAGGCTTTACACAGATGCTGCCTGCTGATGCTCTTTCTCAGTATTGCTGAATACAAAGTGCTGATCCTTAAATGCTCCTTCAAGGATGAAATACTTGAGGAATGTGTGTAGCTGAAGCTGTTAGGTATGGGGAAAAAACACGGGAAAATGAGACCTATGGGAAGATTGTCATGACGAATATACAAAGGAGCAGAAATATAGCTGTGCTTTGAAAAATATTTGGTAGTCATGGCATCAAGGTCTATGCATCCTCTTTGGAACAGTGTTAGTCTGATGTTTATGAACATATATAGCCATAATGCCATGATCTTATGGGCATAGTCCATGTCTGTTATGAGGTGTGACAACAACATACAGTACACAGATGAAAGACTATATGTGGATAAATGCCTTTTTTTTTGTTTTTGGTTAACCAAAGCAGCATGTCACTGAAGCCAAGACTTCTACAAACAGGATGGCTTGGGTGCCTTGGCTTTTCTGTTTGTTTGCATAAAGGCGTACATACCCCAAAGCTGCACATTGTTCCCATTTTCCTTCCTTTTTTCTATCTTTTATTCTTTCTCTGCTCTTCTCTGTTTGCAATACAAATAAAAAAATTATTTTGAGAGCTAAGAAATAGGGTGAGGGTCTTGTAGATTAAAATTACTGCAATTAAAATGCTTTCTGTGTTAAAACAAAAGATGTTTTTCATTATAAATTGTTTTATCTGGAGAAATTTTGTATTTTATCTCTGTCATATTCATTTTAATGTAACCTCACATAATCAGAGAGACTAATCAAATTATCACTATGGTTAATATCTTAAAATTCTTTAATTTAAAGTTCTATGAAAAGAAATATCTTCCATTCTAAGATTCCATTCTTAAAAGAAAATATTAAAGTTGAATAGCTTAAATAAGAGGGCATCTCCTGAGTTGTGCTGAAATTTAGAATATCCAGAAAATAAGAACTGAAATAACAATAAGAGAGAAACACCAAAACAAGGTCAAGAAGTGAAAAGGCAAAAATAGTTATACTTAAAGTATAAAATATTTCAATTAGCAAAAATAAGATTAAAATAGAGGGAACAGAATAAAAAAAGATACATTTAAAGAAAAATATTTTAATAGACGAGAAAGAGAAACCAAATGTATTATTTACATTGAAAAGGAAATAAATTAATTATAACAAAGGCAGAAAGGCCACATGACTTCAGCTTCAACTTGTTAGATATAAAATATTAAACATTAACAATTTTTTAATTATACCTATCTAAAACTCTCAGTTCCCGTCTGGTTTTCTTTGGTTTTCCCATACTAAAATGAAATGCCATCCCTCATCTGAATCCATTTTTTCTTTTATCATATTTAAAACCATTGTTTAAAAAGTATTCCCTGTTTTTCAGTTTCTGGAGGCAGTGGAATTGGTGCATTATCATTAATAGTGCTGACTAGTGTTCAAGAGAGTCTGCACCAAATGCCTAATGCTGCCTCAGTGACACCAGTGAGCCCATCACCATCACACTGGGGTGGCAATTGTGGGAACTATTGAGAGATCAGAGGAAGCACCACAACTGACATGTTTGTGTAGCATTGCTGAACACAATGAGGCAAATCGTGTCCTTGACATTAAACATAAATCACATGCTATGCATTTTGTTCGCAAAACAGATCATGGACTTGGCTAAAAACCCTGACCGTATTGGATGATACTGGTCTAAATGGTGTTGTAAAGGGATAACGTAAGAGAAAATAGAGGAAGGAATTTCTGGAGTACTTCTATGGGTAAAAATGCAGTTTTATGGACTCATTTTACCTCAGATGAGCATGTTGGGAGGATTTTTATCTTAGCTTCTTATTGCAGCAGATGGGGATCCCAGCTGCTTTTTTCTTTCCATCCTGACAATCTGGTTACATCAGTTTTCTAGCAGCTTGTACGCTGAAGGTTTTAATCACAAAGAAAGAGACTAGAAATGTCTTTTCTTTAGAAAACAGAACTAAAGCTAGAAAATAATTTCCAGCTTTCTTGCCAGTTGGATCATTGGTAGTGATGATAATCACAAAGGGCAGAGGTTTGCTTTATTAATAGAGAATTGACCAAAATATGCCATGGACACCTCACCTCTCATTAAACAGTCAGTAGTCCTTTTCTGCAAAATAGAGATGACCATCAGTCCAAGAGCTTTCCCATCAGACTGGAACAAGGCAGTCTTTGCACGTTTAATTTTCACCTTGCAAATTTGCTCATCTATTTTAAAGTTGAGGATTTTATTTAATTCCAAGTTAAAGTGATTGGGCAATGTGAACTGTATAGCTCAGTCTCTGAACCTCTCAACCCAAAAGCTGTAACTACAATTTATTTAAAGGGAGCACTGATATTAAATTGCAGCACTGATGACTGTGACTCCCTAATTATCTTAAGAAGCTTTACTTTCATTCTTAAATGAAGAAGGATTTTTCCTAGCCTAATGAGGCAAACTGTAGATGATATTGAATCAGGGGAATGACAATATGAATTATTGAAGGATTTTGAAGAGTGAAAGGAGAAAGGGACAATGAAAGAATTTTGGGAAGCTAGATAACCCCATTGAGAGCTTCTTCTCTGGCTGGAAAGGGAGACATGCAAGTTAAAAAAACAAACAACTGCAAGACTACATAGACTACATATTTATGAAGCTTTGTGGAGCAGAAGTTTCAAAAGATTATAGGTAAGGTCTTGAATCATTCTTCAGCTTCCTAGTTAAAATGCAGTGCATAAGGGAAGGAGTGAAAGCTAAAAAGTTTGTTTAATGAAGTTTTGCAGAAATGAGAGCTTGTACATAAACTGCAGTGAAAGTAGACTTGCAATTAAGGCATCTATTAATATGAAGAAATCTCTGTCTGTCTCTTCTATTACATTCTCTTTTCACAGTAAGCACTTTTTACAGTAGCTCATGAATTAAAAACCAAAACCAAATCCAACCTTTTTTTTTTGTCCTTTTTTCTAATCTTTTAGTTGTGATAAAGCATCCAAGGTCTGCCTTTTGAAAGCTCTATGGATTCACTGTCACAAGTTAAACCAACAGGATGTGTTCTTTTATATGATAAATGCTATGTAGTGCACTGCGTCTTCACGTATGTGAAAATATCAGGTGTTTAGTGCCTTAGAACAGACAGACAAGGCTAGTGAAGATTTTGACCTTTATACCTCAATGGAGCTGCTGTAGCATGTTTAACCACCCAGTACAGAGCTCTGTCTGGAATTGCATGGAGGAAAGGAATAGTCCTCTCTCCAGAAAGTGTTTGACTAGTGTGCAGCATGAGGCCACATATTAAATTACTCTCCATTTCCATAACACTTTGCTTCATCTTCTGTGAGAGGTATATTGGGCTTTCACTGGATAAATACTACCGCTACAAGTGCAGAGTGAGCGCTAATTCCTGAAGGACCCGTTGGTAGCCTCACACAGAGAGTTAATGCACTGAGCTTTGTGTTTTCTATATGCCCTATCCTGCACTGTAGTTGATCTACTATATACTATGCTAGTCTGCAGTTTCAAACAATGCTTAGGCAATCTTTGAAGAAGACAAGTGCTCTGCTGTGTTTGCTGCACTCCGAAGTGTGGACAGTTACTGAGAATTTGACTAACTACTCCAGCATCCTTTACTTATTCAGCCTTGGAAGAAATCTAATGGGAGCTGCTTTGCAGCGGAGCCAAAGTTGATTTTCTTGCTCTGTTTTGCCACTTCCATTTCTAACCTGAGGGGGGAAACATGTTGGTGCATGAAAATTTGGGGATGCTTTCCAAACACTTTCTCACTAGCAGAAAGGTGCAGTATGAGCTCAGGTTAGGTTTCAATCAGTCTGCTGGTTTGTCTGGTATGTGTCTCTTCTGCTAACATGATAAATCCCAACATAGGACAACACAGTCTCCAAAAGCAGAGTATACCTATGCATTTTGTGGGAATCACCTTACCAACCTTATCAGTTAATTACTCTCTCCGGGCAGGTTGTCTGTGTTCCATCTGCAGCCAATGGAGAGAGAGAGGAGCATTTCTAAAAGCTGATTCATCCTATCCTCAGTGTCTTACATGGGCGAGTAAATTGCCCTCTGGATGTGCCTGCCTCTTGCTTTTGTTCTCTGCAGACTCCAGAGGGAACCTATATAACTAGTTTAGGCTAGACAAGTTTAAGATTAATAAAGATAAGCGAGATTACTCCTATCCTCTGGTGTGTGTCTGTGTGAAGGAAAAAGTATAGATGACTGAGGAGATAAAACCTGGGCACAGTCTAAAAACAGTGTGAGAATTATCTTACCAGCATCTCTGTATGTGTTTGCAGGTCTAGTGTCTATATGTGGTTTTGTTCATGTGATTTTCTTTTACTCCAGGATAACCACAAAAAGGGGATACAGAGCAAATGGTGTTTCCGATCAGCAACAGGTAAAAGTGCCAGGGGTTGGATTTTGCTAAATAGCCACCTAAAGGATCACCACCCTCTTGGAAATCTCAGGAGCAATCCTTCAAAGCACAGACTGGCATCTGCTCCATCCCTGGCAGTGTTCAAGGCCAGGGTGTACAGAGCCTTGGGAGGCATGGTCTAGTGGGAGGTGTCCCTGCACCTGGCACGGGATTTGGAACTAGACAATCTTAAGGTCCTTTCCAACACTAACTATTCTGTGATTCTACGATTCTATGATCTTGGTGCATTGAGCCTTGAGGGTCAAATGGTTTGGAAGCAAAATATCTTCCACCATTCCTTTGATTTGCATGTGACATTGATTTTTACTGTATTTATTTGATTAGGAAGTAAGAGTGTTTCCCCAAGGAGTACAAATAAACAAATTACCATTAACAGGGTAGATGTGACGATTCATAAAGACAGGAAGCAGTGGCTGGATGTTAGCATATTTTAGATAACTGCAGTTATTTTACAAGGGTTTGATTTCCTGTATCAGTTCATGGTTAAGAAAGACGAAACACCTTGAAATGACAATTTGGGTGAAGTTTTGATAGATGTCAATCCCCATCATTTTCAGAAATACATTCCTAGCCTTCAAATGGATTAATATTTTGTTCTTGAATTCTAAAGACTTTGCTTCCTCTGACTGATTAATAATTTTATTTGAAATATTAACATCAATTATTTATTACTGTTCTCCATTTAAAACCCAGTTTTTCTCCTTCAGTTATGACTGAGCAAAGCTTAAATCTATTACAGTGAGGCCTGTCATCTTCAGCAGCTTTAATTTCTCAGTGGTGGCATGTACACACACACACAATGAGGCTTATATACACAGACAAAGAGAATCATAGAAAAGTCAGGGTTGAAAAGGATTTTAAGATTGTCAAGTTCCAGTCACTCTGTCATGGGTAGGGACACCTCACACTAAACCATGTCACCCAAAGCTCTGTCCAACCTAGCCTTCAACACTGCCAGGGATGGAGCATTCACAACTTCGCTGGGCAGCCCATTCCAATGCCTCACCACCCTCACAGTAAAGAACTTCTTTCTTATAGCCAATCTAAACTTCCCCTGTTTAAGTTTTAATGCATTACCCCTTGTCCTATCACGACAGTCCCTAATGAAGAGTCCATCCCCAGCATCACTATAGCCCCCCTTCAGATACTGGAAGGCTGCTCTGAGGTCTCCACGCAGCCTTCTCTTCTCCAGGCTGAACAGCCC
>WYDI02014530.1:0-18251 GCA_009867235.2 Psittacus erithacus
TGCTTTTGCTTATTGCTTCTCAGCCTTATTAAAATAGATTTTGTTTTCAAAGTGGTCTCAGTCATCCGTTTATAACATGAAGACATGCCAATATCTAATCAGCCTGAGCCCCACCTCAAGGAGCTCTGGTAACTGTGTGTGTTGAGGAGTTATATATGCATATAAGCGGTCACCACTGTGCCCTCCTCTGCAGAGAGATGATTGCCTGGCACATCAGCAAATTGACTTTCATCAGAATAGCAAGACACTGTGCAAGAACTTGCCAAGAGGAAAATTTGGCAATTATGAGCTCTGCCTGCTCCCAAGCAAGTCCCTCACCACCTCTGGTGACATTTCACTTATCAAGACAGAACTTTGCGCTCTATTTTTCAATTCAGGAAATGGGAGGTAGCAATGTCTAGATTATCTTTGACTAAATAAGGACATTTTTCAGAAGAAAATAATCCATAATAAAAAATAAGTGAAAAAAAAAATCCCACTGCATTTAAAAAACAACCAAACCCAGCCACCAAGAGCAAGTAGATTGAGATTGTTTCCTTTCTTTTTATTTCTTTATTATTATTCAAATTGCCTATATTAGTAGCAGCAGTATTTTCTTATAAAATATTCTTTCACATATCTGTGAAAATTTTAAGATTATGTGTCCTGTATGGTTCAGTTGCCAAAACTCACGACCAATTTACAGCCCAGAGAAGTAAAGTAAAAGTGATTAGTATACTTTACAAGCATGTGGTTTTTAAGTAAGAGACTTGGGCTCATTTTCCAAAGTGGAATTTGCTGTCTCTCAAAGATCCAAGGAACCAGTGTGGTAGATGGGAGCTGTAAACGTTCAGGAGTTTCCAAAGGTACTCTGGTCACTAAGCAAGTGTGTGGTAAGGAAAAGGTAAAAATTGCGTTTTTCAGAAGTTTCATTTGAAATTCTTCTCCTTTGCAAGCTTTTGCCAATATACTTCATGAAATATGCAACTTCCACATTGTTTAAGATTAAATGTGTTCTCATAAGCAGCACCTGTTTAAAACAGAGCTAGGAGTTTCCTGAGATAAAGTTCAGCAGCAATGTGTCTGAAGCTCAGCATAACCAGCAGTGTGTGCTTGCAGCCCAGAAAACCAGCCGTATGCTCGGTTGCATTACAAGCAGTGTGGCCAGCAGGTCAAGGGAGTTGATTCTTCCCCTCTGCTCTCCTGTTGTGAGACACCACCTGTAATATACCACATCCAGCTTGGGTGCATCCAACATAATAAGTATATGCAACTGTTGGAGCAAGTCCAAAGAAGGCCACAGATGCTCTGAGGGCTGGAGCATCTCTAATATGGAGACAGACTGAAAGAGCTGTAGGCTCCTGGGAGATCTAAGAGCAGCCTTCCTTCTGGTGCCGGCAAGAAAGCTGGAGAGGTGTTTTTGACAAGGGCATGTAGGGATAGGACAAGGGGGGATGGCTTTAAACTGGAAGAGGGAAGATGTAGATCAAATATTAGGAAAAAGTTCTTTCCTGTGAGGGTGGTGAGGCACTGGCACAGGTTGCCCAGAGAAGCTGTGGCTGACCCATCCCTGCCAGTGCTCAAGGCCAGGTTGGAGGGGGCTTGGAGCAACCTGGTCTAGTGGAAGGTGTCCTTGCCTGTGGCAGGGGGTTGGGGCTCGATGATCTTTAAAGTGCCTTCCAACCCAAACCATTCTGTGATTCTGTGACTCTATGATTCTTTGACTTGCACCTGACTGCCAATGTTATTGAAATGACCAAAATCTGATCCTTCTAAGAGTGCCCTCCTGGGTTCCTGAAATGCTGTAGGACAGTACAGGGTCTTCCTCAGGCTGAGTGTCCTACTCCAGGGGAAATTCTACTGTGAGCTTCTGGGGCTGTCCTGCCCAAGGTGTGTTGCACCAACCACTGCCTCCTGTCCCAGCAAGCTGCTGTAAAAGAAACTACCCACCTTTGAGGGAAAGTGGAGGCAAACACCCAGACTATTGATCCATAATTTTGCTTTCACAGAGATAAGCTGACTTTAATTTGTAACAGCTCTTTGGTTTGTTATAGCTACAACAGCACTCCTACCTTCCCTGGCTGTGCAAATAAACAGGTGTTTAACAAAATGCTTTTATTCAAAGGGTCTCTCATGTTACTGAGAGTCAGCCAAGCAATACTGAGACCTCCTTTCCCATGCTGAATTCTCCACTGGGAGAATACAGTGCCAGGTGTGTGGTTGCCTGTGCAGCCTATGTGCTCCCATCCAACCCAACAACAGCTAGAAAAACTGCAGCTTCAGATGTTGGCAGAACTTTTGTCTCCTGGGTCTTGTCTTAGCTATGGTCTTGTTTGATCAACAGACTTGCCATATGGTCCAAGCATGGTCTTGTTACAGAGTGGGGTTTTTTTTAGTTCAGTGACAGGGGTTAATGCAGAGGCATTCCCAACTGAGCTGCATGCTGCATGAATAACCCAGCAGCGCCATGTTAATAGACAAATCAGACCAACAGGAGGGATGTAGGAATTAATGTCACCTCCATTTGCTAAGGTGATGAAAGCAGAGAGAAAATAAGTGACTTCCCAGAGATCATGCAGGTGGAAAACCTATTGCACTTCCTTGACTCTTTGCATCTCAGTTCAATGTCAAAGCACAAGCTTGCTCTTTCAGTAAAATTTGTTTTTTCCTTTTTAGCCAGTGTAAGGGCAGGATCAATGCAGCATAAGAAATGTCCCTTTTACTCATGCTTCATCTAACTACCGTAATAAGTTACAGTGACTTGGATGAGAGAGAAATAATGTAGAAACAGAAGTATCAAAGGTACAGACTTCCTCTAGTGCTACCAGGAGAGGCAGAGGCCCTGCAGGAAATACCCTGTATCAGCTACCCCCAATTACTCTCCAGGAGCTAGAAATGTATAGCACAGACATCTTTCAATTCTCTTGGAGAGCATAGAAAAGGATATTGGTCTTTCTTGAACATAATATGAGTTTCTAAATATAACCGCTACAAAGATTTTCATTCAGCATTTACTGGTTTAATCAGGCTTTATGAATATCTCAAATTGGTAAAGAAAAGAATTCATAGCTATTTTTACAGGCTTAAAGAAGATGGCTCAGAGATGTGGGATATGTGCAGGCCGTATTAGTGTGTTTTGGTATTCTTATCTTACTTCTTAAATATTTAAGCATTGTTTGCTGCTACAATTGCTGTAGGATATTGAATCATCTATTCCACATTAACCTTTATGTAGCAATATTCCTGAAGCACATGAGGCTTTATTCTACTGGGGAAAAAAAAAGTATCGATAACTAAGCTTTTTTTCATAAGTTATATTAAATCAAGGCATTTGGTGATAGCATTAACGATTGTGCATAGCCGAGATTAGGTGAGAATTATAGCAAATCCAGTTATTCATACTGTCAAATATGAAAATTTACTTGCCCTCCTCAAAGGCTCCTTCTTAAAAACAAGGGAAAATGATGATCCCCAGCCTGTGGGGGATCCTCCACTTCCATAGAAAAGTTTAAAACTGCTTTGCAGCAGGTTTATCATATACCAAAAGATCACCTGAAAAAAGCAGCTGGAGAGCTCCAAATCTTCAAATAGCTACATATTGATTTAGGACCTGTAAAGAGGAGGGTCTATAGTGTTCCTATCAAATTTGCCTCGTTTTAGACTGGGGTATGTTAGCAACCCATGTGCATAGCAATTGATTTAAAGCAAATTGATATACATACTTTATTTCTCACATTTTATTCAAATCCTATAGCATCATATTTTGTTTTCAAGGAGATTAGTTACAAAGCAACATATTTTTCAGTGCAGGAGAATACTTTTCTTGGTTAAAATGCCTGAGTTTCAAACTTGCCATTTTAGGTTTGCCTTGCTTTTTAGGGGTTGTTTGGGGAAAGCATATTGAAATTACAAATAACAATAATAGCAATAAAAATCTGGATTTTAAAAGGTGATGGTTTTCATGTTGTCCTTGTGGAGCCTGTGATTATATTAATGCATGGTGCTACTGTCCTCAAAGGGAGCCTTCCACTAGGCACAGGGATGAGAGTGCTGCAGCAGGGCTTTCCACTTAGTCGTAGCATTTGAGTTAAACGTCCCTGATGCTAACACATCTGATTAAAATTATTCTGTTCAAGTAAGTGCAGCACCAGGGACACAAGGACCCTGTCTGGCACCTGTACTTAGCCCCCCCATGCGCTCTTATGCTCACAGAATAGAGGGTCCCTCACCCAGAACAAGAATTAGGAATTTCATGGATTGTGATGAGAAAGCAGGACAGGCTGCACTGGCCAAACACAGAGCATGATAATACCAGCATACTGATGGGCCAACATGCAACCGGCATTTCCTGTCCCCTTGTTTTCCCATGCTTATTTCTCCCCATATCACCTAAATTCATCCCTTACCCTACCTTTGGTTCCTCCCATGAATATCCCATAATCAGTCCCGCGCAATCCAAAAATGAACTTCCTTTGCATCCCCTAACATGTGCCACACTCCTGAGCAGTGCCCCCTCCATCCCACAGATGCCCCAGCATTGATGACTCGTCACAGGTGTCACCTTTGGCCCTTGGCACTCAGGGTCCCCTCAGTCAGTCCAGGGAGGGTCTGGATGGGGTGCTTTATCCTTCATTCGGGTTCCACTCACTTGCCTTTGTGCTCCAGTGGTCTTCTTGGCTCCTTGAGGTGGGACTGATGGGCTGATGGCTCCTGGCATGGACCTGGGGGCAACTAGATGGGCAGGGTGTTACATGGGGTCCCCTTCACCACTATCTTCCTCTCCTCCTTTGTGGATGTGCAGATGACCTTCTTGTGATATAGCCTAACAAAATATATCTTCCTTCTTAATTTTATTATGACTGGTTGATTAAATTTTATTTTTTTTCCCCAGAATACTACCTGTCTGTTTGACACCTAACTCAGGGAATTCAAACCAGCACAGAATAAATTAAAGTGAAAGACATATTCTGCCCCAAAGTGTACGTACTGTAGGGAATCTTTCTTTCTCTAGAAGTGGGTTGTGATGAACTATTAAATTCAGTGTGCCGGTTTGACCAAGGAAGGGTAAGCTGCACTAGCAAAGGGTTACCGGCATGAGGAGGATGAACATTTTTATTGGGTGAAACATTTTTCTGGGAGGCTTTTCTTTGCTGTGGCATGGCTTGAGCAGCTTTGACCAATCAGGCTTGTCTAAGTAGCCCCCTATATTACATTTTCATCCATCAAAGAAACCCCCACTGCTCTAGTACCCATCTTTAAAGCCATTGCATTTCCAACTAAGCAGTCACTAGCCTGAGGTCATGCTGTGGGCTTCCCTTTCTAGCAAGAGCACAAGGGGAGGCAAGCAAGGCTGCTCACCTCTCTGTTCGCTATAGCGGGGAGAGGGACATCATTTCAATGGTGTTAGCTGGTGATGTGAGAGTGGAGCACTTTTTTGTCCTGGGACTTCATTTTCATCTGGCTGGGGCATACTCTGTTGCTGGTGATGCTAAAAACCACAACAGATACTTTGCCCCTTGGCCCTCTCCTCCTGGGCACTTGTTGTAGGTTCCCAGTGACTTGCATGGGTGCAAAGCTCATGAGCCCTGTGCCGAGGACTTGGAAGTGCAGAGTGTGTGCCAGGACCCCTTCAAGAACTGAAAAAGTCCCTTTAAGTCTCAGGTGGTAAGCCACTGAGATCATAAATTGGTCATATTGAATTTCAAAGGTGCTTTGATGTTGCTCTCATGGGTGGTGTCACTAGGAAGCTGTTCAAGAGCCTTGCTGATACTACAAACCTCACTGTAATCTGCAGCCTGAGTTTATTCATAGCCTGTTTAAGCCATCAGGAATTCGTGTGTCATGCTGTGACATTGCAGACAATTTTCTAACCACCATCAACCTGACACCTTTTAAAGGAAAACAGAGTGCTCTGCAAATGACTTCTTCTCACTATCTATCTCTGCTGGGATATGCTTCTGCAGAAACAGTTGTTTGCATCTTTCCATATTTGATCTCATTTGGGTTTGAATGCCTGTCTGCCTGCCTATATGTGTCCACAGTGTCACTTACACGTGGCAAAATCTCCCTCCTCTTTCAGATCCTCCTGCATGAGCTGTCCTTGCCCTGAAAAGCAGAGTCTCCCCAGCTAGGACTCAGCAGGTGCCCCAGGCTGCTGATGCAGACCCCAGTGAATCACTCGGAGAGTTATGTGGACACATTTATCAGCTCCAGTGCAGCAGGTGTTTTGAAGATTTTACACTTAGTGTGAAAAAGCCTCAGCGTCAGAGGCTGTGGTTAGTCCTGGCTTCACAGTGGAAGTTTCAATGTAGAGGTTAAAGCAGTAGACTGAGGTCATGATACAGGATCATGAAATACTACCAGTGTAGCATGGAGATTTCATTCATACTGTGGAAAAGCACTTCCTCCACAAAAGGCCACATCTATGGAGAATGCACATTTCATCAAACAGAAAAGCAGCACATGACAGTTTGGGGTTTTTTTTTAAAGGTAAGAGACCTCCACATGCTTGGCTGAGCTATCAAGAAGCCACCTGGAGTAGCTACCTTCAAACATTAGTATTTTATTTCTAATATCTCTAATAGTCAGGAAACAGCTCCCTGACAGTTTCCCTCTTCTCTTTCAGCTCCACTGTGATATTGGTGTTGCAAAAAAGCAAACATAACCAGTGTTCTGTTCTCTGTGAGTCATTAGGCAGCTTTGCCAGAGAAAGCCACCATTAATCCTTACAGCAGCAGTTTTGGGTCCTTGTCTTAGAAATGCTCCTGCTCATGCTAGTCCCTATAGTAGGCTTAAGTACCTAAAAATTTGCAAGGACTGGAGCCTAAGTGCAATGCTGTCTCACTCTTTCTTTGTTACTGTCATTCATTTATCAATTCAGATAATCTTTGACAATGACCATGAGGAGCTCGCTAAGTCTCCTACATTGTGTTTCAGTGCGCTTCATCTCTGGCAACAAATGAGATGGCAGGTATCCACTGCTAATGACCTTCATTACATATTAATTCTCTCTATACTTGAAACATATACAACATTTAAACGTGGTACCCACTTTTGACTTGGTCACTTCTTGCAACTCTTGCAATTCTCTTTCAGCACGAAAGTGTTCTCTGTGGCAGTAACAACTGCTTTCCCTTCTTTTTCTTAGCTCCCCATTCCCAATGTTTGGAGATGCAGCTTTAGGACTTTTCACCCCCTATCCTGAATATATGCTTGAATTTATTTAAGAAGGTTAATCAGAAAGGAGACTTTCCCCCGTTGTGGAAATATTTTTAATCAGAAATTCAAGTGAATACGTATTTATTCATTCAGATACTCAGGCATGGAAATCTCTGAACTTTGAGTACCAACACAAAGATGTTTTTATTTTAATGTCACTTTTGCAAATTAGCATAGTCATATAATTTTCAAAATTAAAAACTCACAGGATTAAACCCAACTGACAAATATGGCTTGGAAATAATTTTTTATCCCAAATATTAAGATTACTTAATGTAGATGAAAGAGGCAATTCCAGAAGAAATTTCTGTTCCTTCACAACTAAAGAAGATAAGCCTTAACTATATGTGCATGCAAAAGATGTAATATGATTTATTTTCCAACAGGCAAAACTACTGTATACTGCTTTAGGTCACAGAGCAATGTGACTGGAGTATAAATAAAACCCCAGGGGCTTACATGCTGATGATGGCTGTAATTATTGATTAATTCTGCTTTAAAAAGCTTGGAAACAAGTCTGTCTTGAAATGGACCACAACATAATGTCTCTCCCATTGCATAAAACTAAAATGTACCTCTCATTAGAACTGCCTGAGGTTTTTAGGCATGCCAAGGGATAAAAGTCATATCTGCAGACAAGAAATGAAATTAATGCCTCCAACTTTTTGGAGAGAATTTTAATAAGGATTAAACTAGGCTGCTAAAAAAAAAAACCAAAAACAAAACCACCCAAAAACCCCAAGTAAAAACCCCATGCTCCCCAAAACCCCCATAAGCAGGTTTTCCAACCTGAACACAGACAGATAGTCTCCTGTGGTTTTTAGAGGGAAACAGGTTTCTCTCCCACACTAGCTTTGTAAACTGGTCCCTATTTTATCCATGTGTATTAATAGCATCTGGAGGCAGATATCCAGCTATGTTTAACACAATGCAGACATCTAGGCAAGACTGAGCCCTGTCCCACAGACTCCACAATCCACAATTAAGACAAGCAACAAAGGGCTTTTTCAGGTCCTCTTTACTCCAATTCTAACCATTTTACCCCAGTGAAATCCATTATAGAGTGGTTCACATCACCTCTTTAGCCGCAATAGATATTTCACTTAGAAGTCTTGTCCTTTTCTTTTTTGAAAGAATCAGTCAATGTATCTATGCTGGAGTATTGCATATGCACATGAACTACTCTACGATGATTGGTAAGAGCTTAAAACAGCTCTTTCAACATTTAGTATAGGCAGAAGATATCTTTTACTAAGAAAACTCCCCTGGATGTGTGTATTACTGAGAATATTTATGTTGGTTGGTTTGAAAACAGGAAAGGAGAACTGCAGAAAAAAAACTGACACTGGTCAGGTGGGAAGATGTTCCCTATGTCTGTTTTACCATGGCAAATACATGGTAGGGCCATGCATGATAGCTATACCAGGTGTCTGAATTGTATCGTTGGAGTTTCCATAGGAAGTAGACTAGGAAATGCCTGCAACTTCACACTCCTTCACAGTGTAAATGGAAAGTGACTGCTGTCACACAGTGGCCACTTAATGTCTCAGAAAGAGAACTGTGGAGTGCATAGGCATCATGCTTGCCTTCATTTATTACAGAGGACATAATAAGATTGCCAAAGCATCTCCTGGGAAAGGTTTGCACCACCAGTGTCTAAAATCTGCCGTTTGACTGGTATTATCTGAGCTTTGGGCCAGTCATGGTTAGGGGGTTTGAGGTTGTGCTGTGGCATCAATTAATTTTGACATCTGTTTTCTTGTTAAATTCGGAAAGTTTTAGAGGTAACTCTCAAATCTGACCTCTAGTGGCACAAGGCTGAAGAATAAGAGTATCCCGCACAGAGACAATAAGCACACACTGAGTTCTTGCTTGCATCCAGAATTATCTGATGGGTGTGAATTTAATATGTGGGGATATTTCTGAAATGTGAGGTCTGAGTATAACAAATATCCCAACTTCCACTGTCTTGAGAATGATAAATGTTTCAAAAATTCAGATTGTTTTTATTTTCAGTGAGTCAGTGGCTGACTTGACAGGGATGTTACCTGGAAAAACAGATGGGTAGGATTATCGTTTGGGATGTCAAGTTTAAATTGTCAGCACATGAATGGTCTGCCATTGTGCCTTTGCATGCTTTGCTCAGCTCAGTCCTGTCCCCTCCCAGTTATCAGATAGCAGCAGTCGGTGATTTTTCATTAATGTGAAAAAACCCGTCCCAACTGATTAATTAGCTAATCTTATATTATATCATGTAATGATTAAATATTTTCCCTTCCAACTATATTTTAGCAGTAGCTAGTCTACTAAAAATGATAGTGATCTGAATGTTGAGCCAGCTTTTTGATAAGCTTTATAGCTTCTGTGGCTATCGTGCTGGAAATATTTGAACTAGCTATGTCCATACAATTGCTTTTATTGATGTATCTTTAGATTTCTGTAAAGCATTTGGTACCAACTGACCTTCAGACTAGGATGATGCATAGCTGGCATGGCAGCTACTGTGTGAATTAATGCCTGTTTAGTTGTCAGGAAGTTATTATCTAGCTGTTATCTCTACTGGATCTTAACTATGTTAATATATGAAACAATAACCAAAATTTTTCACTAATTAAGATTACAGATGACATCAATTAGGAGAGTAGTAAATTACAAAGAGAACAGGGTGCTAATGAGTAGCTATTGCAACGACTGTTAAAAAAGGTAAAAACAAACACTGAATGACTTAATACAGTCTAGTAAATTCTCAGACACCAAGGAATAAAGAATATATGCAATCCCTTCATGTTGGATATTTGTTGAATTTCTGTGGAAGAGTTATTTTGTTTATTCCAATACCTAGAAAATTGATACAACAGAATTAGATATATGGCACAGCTTTTAATCAGTGATGTAATTAATCCTGGAACAATTTCACAAGAGTGTTGTTGGATTCCCCATCACTGCAAATTTCTAAAAAAAGACTGCAGCCTTTACAAAATTATACACTGCATTCAAATAGGAAATAAAGTGAAGACCCAATGACTGTTTAATTCACAAAGTCAGGCAATTAGAACATTTTCTAGTTTATGGGTTGGTTGGGTTTTTTTCTTTTTTTAAGTTATAGACTGGCATCAATACCACAGGGATGTATTTTGGGCTAGTACTGTGAGATAATAATCCACCCATGATGGTAAAGTTCTCGCACAGAGGAAGCCATTTTAAGTGCCTAGATAGGTTTGGAGATAACGTGACATTACTGGTACTCCTTGAAACTCCTGATGAATGCAAGAGCAGAATTTAATATCAGATCTCAGGTGAATATAAACAAACCTTGCTGACCCTATTCAAAGTATGACCAGCTTTGGAAAAGAAAATTGTGAAAGCCATAAAATAAAGATTTCTTCTCCTTATGTACAACCTGCAAGTAATAGAAACCTGATGGGATGCAGGTAGTACTTTAGAGTATATTCTTCATCTTCTTGACATTGTTAAATGTTTTCTCTGCACACAAGAATATATGGAAAGCAAATAAAAACTCCTCAGAGCAAAGGTCTGGAAAAAACCCTCTTGGTTCTTGACAATATGAATACAAACAGAACTTTATATTTCTTTTCCATTTCTGTAACCACATCGGTTTTGCATCACCAGGCAGACTTCTCTCATTAGTCCCTTCTTGAACATGGATCTCTGATTTCTTTTTGTTCTATGTTAGAATTTGTTATTAAAGACTTTTCTTGTTAAGCTTCATATTTTCACTACTCAGTTACTTACTACTCCAAAGCTGTTGCCTTGTTGTACTATTTTAGGGATGGGAGGTTTACATAACCACTTAGATCACCATTGCGAGGCGAGACACTAAGAGGAAGATTTTGAAAATAAGGGCAGAAAAAAACCATGGATAAATATTTTATAACATTTACAGCATGTTGCTTTGTATACAGGGGATCCAGACACAGAAAGTGTGAAATAAACTTGGAAAGACAGTGAGGAGCTAAAAGCACAATTCAAAGTAGCAGAGTGATCTTAGTCTGTCACTTTTCCTACAGAAGATGGCAAAACCAATCATTCCCTTGGAATGCGTTTTACAGGAGGAAGCTGCTACAACTGACTGTATCATCTCTACTTTGTACATGATTGATAAACCATGACCTTCAACGTGTCACTCAAGAAAACAATTTCCTGTAAGCAATACTGTAGCACACACATCTGCGTTCAGCCTTAGAACATGAATGCTAAATAACTGACCCATTTTGCCCATGGCAGGAGCAATGCATTCCTAGTACAGTGTGGCTCCATTTCTTAGTCTCCCAGAAACACACTCTGCTCTGTGCTTCAGTGTGGCTGGCAAGACTATCACACAAGGAGAGGATGGAGCGCCCCGTTCAGCCATCTGCCAGGATTCATTTCTGCCTGGCCTCATCTCTGCAAGCAGATGCCCAGGCCCGTCTGGTCCCCTCATGGCTGCAGTGCCTGCACACTCAATACCCCGCATATGCCGTTGGCTGACATTTCCTCTCCAGAAATCTTCATGGGACAGTGGGAGCATTATTTCTGTCCTTCTCCAAAGACATCCAATGCAACAGATTGACTCATCAGCATGTAGCACAGCTATCTGAAGGGCAAGTTCATGGGATCTGTATAAAATCGTGGGGTTTGAGGAAATGTCAGGCTTTTCTCTGTGTTTTGGAATGAGATGTGAGCACTTACAGGATGTAAATCCCTGCTTTGCATAGTCTCTGTTGTCAGTCTCATGGAAGGTGTAATAACCACCTTTTCCTTGAAACTGGGTACATTATGGTGTGCTTGTCCAGTGATCACTTGGTTGACATTGTGGCCTTGTGTCTGCTGGGGATTGCCAAGAACATCACTGCCCAATAGTCCCCTCCTCATCTGCTAAATGAGGATCAGCACAGCTACAGCCAGCTGCAGCAGTCCATAGTGGTGATGGCTGGTTAAGGCTCAAAATGCCTATTTCTAAACTCAGTGTCCTACCATGGCTATTATTTCTCTTCAGTATCCTGGAAAGAAGATGCTAATGTCGGTCTTAGCAAGGCTAAGGCATGAATGAGTCCAGGCATCATTCAGAGTGCTGGAGGTGGCACTGCTGCTGTTTTCTGTAGTCATACAGCAAAGTCAACTTCCAGGTGTTACTATGATGTTGTATGAGGCTACAGCATGTCATAAGCATTTGGTATTATGCATATCCTTTCCACATCCAGATTTATTTCATCTCTTCTGTAGCTGAAGATCTTTTCTTGCATTATCAGTGGCGTATTCTAATAATACCTGAAGAAGAGTGAACACGATGAACTGCTCTCCTTTTTTTTCATAGCTTTTCAATCTGGGTATTATTAGCTATTACTATTCAGAATACTTAAAAGTGTCCCTGGATCCACCAGGGATAAAAAGCCCTGAAGAAAATACTACTGAAATCAAAAGGATTCATTGTAGTACATCAGCATAAGCTTTGGAGGACACTTACGTTTATTCCCAATTTATTAATATTATTAATGACCTTTCTTTTTCTTTTCCCACCACTTTTTGGTATCCTCTCACTCTCAGTAGCAGTAGGGTATTTACTACTGCTGTTAGATGAATAATAGTAAAACAGGATTATCATCACTAATAACAATAGACACCATGGTCATTATCATATATAAGCAGGAGGGTTTCCAATGGTTGATTTCCTGTACAACTATCCCAATCATATATATACCCAAGATCTTGTACTTCCTATGACAGCAGCATTAAAAAACAGCTTGATGCTGATCAGACAGTTCCTAGGCGACTCCTTCACCAGCTGGCTGTTCTCAGGTAAAATCCCAAGGAAGGAACCATACAATTTCTAACAATACGTAGCAATATTGTCTCTGTTTCCCCAGCATTGTTACTGACATAGGTCTTTCTACATGACACCTAAATTTTATACAAATATAAGTATATAGATCATCCTTGAGATGATCCTCATGTTTACTTCTTGTAAAAAGTGTTTTCATTTTACCAGTGGTTTCAAAAGCACCATGCAGTGTGGTGTTGTGTAAATCACGACATTGGCGGTGTGAGACTGTGCTTTTCAATCAAGCCTGATGGGGTTAGGTGTAATTCAGAGGGATTTGCACACCATACTGCCAGCAGCACCTCTGAAAATCTTACCCTTAGGGATGTATTTCTCACTGCCAACTGTTTTAGGAGGAAAAAGCAAACCCCCTTTAGAAAGGAATCAGATTGACAACTATGAGGATTGGTATGGGTTTTTCCAGTTATGCATAAAACAAGGATTTTACCAGAGATACCCAAGCCCTGTTGTCGTCCTGTCCTATGCACAATACGTGGAGCTATACAGGCCAGTTGTCCAGGCAGGACTGCTGAATCAGGGTAGATATGTAAGAAAAAAAACATATTAATTAGCAGCATCAATAGTCCAAAGACTGAAGTCCTGCTTCCAGCATTGCTTTCAATCTGTATTTAAGATCATGCTGTTATATTTGTCCTATGCAAGGTTCAGGACACTACTCTTCCTTGGTATCTCATTGGTGTAGAGTGAAGCAAAGGTTTCCCTTTGAGGCTCTGTGCACCAAGGGTTCCTGTGCACCCTTTTTAGAGGGGCAAAGCAGGTGCAGTTTTCCTCTGGGGGGGGGTGTTTGGTAATCTTTTTTAGATAAGCACTGAAAACCACAGCAGGATCATAGTTTGATATCGTTTAAGACATTTTTTTCCATAACTCAAGCAAAAGGCTTCAGGAAGCTGCTCCCTTTAACAGTTGCACTGCTCGCTGCTCCTGCAAGGACTGAATAACAGAAGTTACAATACATGAAAAACCATTTTAATAAAAATAAGAGGCTGAGATGTGCAGTCCTGATATCCATCAGCCACCAGAAACCTGCCTGCCGGCAGCGGTGCACACACAGAGTCACAGAGCAGCTCTGTGCTCATGTCTGGAGCACAAATCTCACCTTTTTAGTGCAGACAGACATCCTTTATTTCCTCATTTATCATTTCATCTCTAAAAAGAATGTAATCATGGAAGTGGCCAAGGCTATTTGCCAATTCAAGCTGAATTCAGCAAATTGCCTCAGCCATGCAAAACATGAACATGAATCCTGGACATGAGAATACAACTCAGTTTGTCATTTCTGGGATTAACTGTTTTGACTATTTGTACAGTTTTTGAACATTTTGACATAGCTCATTACACAACAAAAGACTTCTTCCCCTTTCATCCCCCAATAGCTAGCATTGAGAAAGAAAACATCTATCTCTGAGAAATCTGGATTTCTCTCTTCAAACTGCTCCCATTTGCCTGTAAGGGAGCATTTGAAGGGCTTCCTCAGCTGAGCGCATGCTGAGCACTGCTCTGCTGAGAAGGTGGGAAGGGGAACACCTGAGTGCACCTGGGCAGGTGTTAAGGCCCTTTCTCAGGAGATCAAAAATTTGTCTTCAGAAGTCCTGCCCTGAAGCAGGCTGAGGGCGCTCCTGGGTTTGGGTGGACCTGCTCAGACCCTGAGAAAGTTGTACAACTTTTCCTGCTGCATTTGATATCACACAAACACACGTGTATGGGGAAAAATGGCAGGGAAGCTGAAGCAAGGGAAACTGTTGCATGTATTCACATATTTGAATGCTTAAGATGAGATCTGATCTCCTTGAAGGCTTCTCCCATGTGAGATATTACTGAGCTGTGCCAGCGGCTGGAAATTTTTTCCTTAAGTCTGTGCCCAGGGGGAGCTTTCCTCAGTGCCTGGAGGTGACTCTGGGTTTGGGAGCACATATCATGCTGTGGGCATTCCTGGTGCTTCCCCTGGCAGAGTTGGGTTATAGTTGATTCACAGCGCTGGTGTCTGTGGGGGTGAGCAGAAGGGCTGGGAACACTTCTTGGAGGTTTGCTCTCTGTCTGCTTAACCTATCCTTCTTCCACACTGCAGGTAAAATGGCTTTATATGAGCCACTTGTTTCATAGACAAGCCTTGTATGAGCAGTAGAAGACCCTGAAGACCTGTAGTATATACCCAGGCTGCTGGTTTAATTTTCACCTGCCAAGCAGGAGAATAGACAAGTAAACATTAATACACAGCAAAATTCTTTTACACTGAACTACTCCAGGAATTCAAAGACCAGGAAAGCGCTACTACCAGCTGAGTCAATGCTCTTTACCTCTTAACCAAGGCATTAAGCTGTAGTTAGTGGCCCTCAGCAATCAATGGAAGAGAAAGATGGAGAGGCATGGAAAGCAGAGTTTGCCAATAATCTTCTGCTGGGCTTGCCTTCTGCTGAAACAGATCCATCCATCCGCCTTTATGATCCTCTACGTATCTTTAAGCCATTGGGGTAGAAGGAAATCTTTTACGGAAGCATGGCAGAGAATGTTTCTCTTTGCACCAGAGAATCTGAAGACATTAATATTACTTAGATTTGTAGCTGACTGAAACTTTGGAGGCATTTAGCTTTAGAGTTGAAATTCCTCCCTGTGTGAAGGACCCAGCTGGGATCATTCACCAGCTCTATCTCGTATAAGCCCTTAAATCCAATTTGAATTTGTGCCAGATAAATCTTACAGCTCTCAGCCTGATACATCCCCAAATGTTATTAACCTTCCTGTGAATAGTGCATTAGCACTAAGTCCTTCTGCCTTGCCTATGTCCACAAGTTACTGGAAGTATCCTGGAAAGTAGAGAGATGTTTTTGGAGACACAATATTGCCTGAGCCACTGCTTTTGGTCAAAGTCTGCAAATGGAAACTCTTATTTCAAAAAATATCATATATGTTCAAAACCTGACACTTGATAGCTGAGAGTATTCACCATCATCCCTGGCTGGTGTGGACCCCAGGGGCTGCCAGCATCTCTGCTGAGTGCCAGCCCAGAGGAGATGAGAAAAAGGGCCCCAGCTGTGGCCTCAGCTGTAACTCCGCTCTGGAAAGGTAGAGGAGCTTCAGTTTTAGAGCAGATTTTCATTTTTCCAATGGGTTAAACCCTCAGGGGGCAGTCAGGAATTAAACTGGGGCATGATGTGTGTTCATGCTCCTGGCACTACTGCTGGCAAGGCACTTTCCTAGGCTGCTTCATAAAGCTGAAGATTTTGCCATTCAATTCATCAGAAAGATTTAAGTAAAACAAAAGAACACTGCCTCAGATACCTTAAGATAACCATTCTCTATGACAAAGTGCTAAATATATTCCATTTGTGCTTTTCATAGCCATTAATAAATATGTGTGATTAAGGAAATGTGGTCGCTGGTGAGGAGCTGCATTTTCAGGTGCATGTGTAGGCAGCATATGCACATGAAACAGGCTTCCCTGGGAAGTGGTGGAATAAACGGCCCTGGAAATGTTCAAAAACTGTGTAGATGAGGCCCTCAGTGACATGATTTAGTGGTGGTCTTGGCAGTGATGGGGTAAAAGTTGGACTTGACAATCTTAAAGGTCCTTTCCAAACTGGATGATTCTATGATTTTATGTAAGTGTTACATCAAGGCACAGTTACTTCATCTTCATGTGCAAGTGGGGATTTCATATGTACAGGCAAAAGTAAAACAAAATTTGAGAAATCTATTCACATCACTGGCAGAATTTCATTGTGAAAAGCTACATGCAATGGATTCCTTTAACTCACTAAGCAGAGCACCAAACCATATGGACCTTTGCTGGAGAGCAGCAGAATGGAGAAGGCTGCAACTGCAGCTCCATGCAGGTAGGGTTGTGCGGCCATAGATTTGGCAACACACTCATTCCACTAAATATCCTTACTTTAGAAGGTATTTGAGCCCAAGAAGGACCCTACATGAATCTGATGAAGAAAAAACAAAAACATTTGAGAATGCCATTTTGAGGCATACTGAACTTGAATAAATGAGCATATTCACTATTCAATTATTTATGGCATTTTGAATATTTTAGCATTCAGCCCTTTCCTTCCTCTTTGCTATGACAGCATCCCTTTTCAGGAGATAAGTGATCTTTCAGAAAGACACTGGAAGTCCTCTCCAGGCTGCATTTCTCAGGCACTTTTATGACCTCCCAGATGCAATGGCAAGGCAGCAGCTAAATGAAGGTGGTCATTCTTTTCTTTGAATTGCCTTCATAATTTTCTATCTTAGGGTTTCTCTAATGTCTATTTTATTAGTTTCCAATATTTATTGCTTTTTCATTTTTGTGATCTGAAGGCTGACAATAGATATGTATTGTTCTTTGCACACAGACAAATGAATTCAGCTGAAGACTTACTTTGGGTTATGGTAACTTACAAGTTTCTGTATGTTCAGTTTTCAGAGAGGTCTTCACCTTTAATGATCTCCTTATCCTACATTAAAGTGTGTTCCTATCAAGAGCAATTTCAGAAGATTTATGTGATCAAAGTACCAGTATCAAGCATAAGATGTGGAACTTGTCTGATCAAAAGCAGAAGCCTACATATGTGCTTATATTATACCAAATATATACCTATCATGCTTTGTCATGTAGATTTCTATTATTATCAGTAGAATAAGAATCCCTATCACAAAATGCTTCTCATCCCAATGTAGACAGTGGAAGCAGAAGAACACTTTAAAGCATGCCAGGGATGGATGCTCCATCCCTGTGTTCAAGGTCAGGTTGGACAGGGCTTTGAGCAACCTGGTCTAGTGGATCCCCTTTAGCAGGGGATTGGAACTAGATGATCTTTAAGGTTCCTTCCTGTCCTGGGTTCAGCAGCAGCAGTCATTTTTTCTCCTTGTTAGTAGCTGGTGCAGTGCTGTGTTTCTGACTTTCAGTCTGGGAACAGTACTGATAATACCGATTTTTTTTAGGGGTGAAATTCCAAAGCACTGGAGGGGCCCACTGGCCTAGATACTTGCCCATACTCTCCCACACACCCTGCCACTCACGACTGTCCAGCCTCGGGGAAAATCTCTTGGTCCTCCTATATCATTGTCTAACCCTAGACAAGGCCCAAACCCGACTTTGTTTAACTCTGGATAACAGACGAAATGGTCTGTATGCGTACCAACATGGTGATCCTCCCCACGATCAGCAAACAGGTCTCAAAGGTACTCAAAGGCCATTCAAAACCTTCAAAACTCTCAAATGATGTTGTAA